>PVIY010035019.1:0-26692 GCA_004026745.1 Myrmecophaga tridactyla
AATGTGACTGTGTGATTGTGAAAACCTTGTGTCTGATGCTCCTTTTATCTACCTTGTCAACAGACAAGTAGAACATATGGAATAAAAATAAATAGTAGGGGGAACAAATGTTAAAATAAATTTAGTTTGAAATGCTAGTGATCAGTGAAAGGGAGGGGTAAGTGTTATGGTATGTATAAATTTTTTTCTGTTTTCTTTTTATTTCTTTTTCTGAATAGATGCAAGTTTGTTCCAAGAAATGATCATGATGATGAATATGCACTATATGATATATTGTGAATTACTGATTATATATGTAGAACGGAGTGATCAAAAGTTAAGAATGTTTGCGTTTGTTTGGTGGTTTTTTTTTGGTATTTAAAAAAAAATTTTTTAATTAAAAAATTAAAAAAAATAAAAACCAATCCATCTCTGGTGTATTGCATTCTGGTAGCATTAGCAAACTAAAACATACGGCAAAAGCAGTGAACAATTAAGGACTGGAGAGGAGGAATTTATTCTGGATCATCCAGGTGGTCCCTAAATGCCATCCCAATGTCCTTATAAAATAAAGGCAGAGGGAGATTTCCCACAGAAAAGAGGGGCCATAGGACCTCAGAGGCATAGATGGGGTGACACAGACAAAAGCCCTGGAACACCTGTGATGACCAGAATCTGGAAAAGGCAGAGAAGAACTCTCCCATAGAGCTTTTGGAGGGAACGTGGCACTCTGATTTTAGACTTGTGGCCTCCATAACAGTGAGAGAATAAACTTCTGTTATTTTAAGGCATCGAGTTTGTGGTAATTTGTCACAGCAACCTCAGGAAACGAATTCAGTGATATCTCTAAATCTGAATTCTGTCATGGATTTCTAGCCACAAGTCTGACTGACCGACCCAGTTACCTAAAATACAGGAAAATGGATCACCTAAGGCATTTCCTGTGCAGACAAGTGTGGTACATCAGCCTCAGTCCTCAGTGCACAGTACAGGTGTGGATGGGCGGTGTTTTCCCCTGGCGCTCATATCCAGGCTTACTCTCATGGCTTAATCCCCACGTCCTGTTGTGAGCTTTTCCTGCCTATGCCTGGGACACTAGACCTAATAAAAAGCTTTTCAGGAATCATTTAAAATGAGAATTGATACACTTTGTCAGCTCCATGTGTCAGAGTCTCTTGTCACATCATCTCATCTTACACCCAAAATAACTCCCATGAGGTAGGTGTTGGTACATCCAACAAATGTGTGGTGATAGTCTAAAGTTTGCATGGCAGTCAAAAAGCTATATGAAGTCAAAATTGTCCTTGAAAACCTTGTTTCCCATGAAGTTTGTCATGCAGAGTTGGATTAAGATGCCATTTCCTTATTTGAGCACCAGATGAAATAGCTGGCTTGCATTAAGCAGCCTTTCTGCACCAAATTCTTTTATCTTTCTTAAGGATGGGAGATTGTTCCTCAGCATGTGAAAGGCAGGAGAGCAGTGGGGATGGAGCTGGTTTGGTGGAAAGGCAGGAAGAAGCATCTGTAAGCTCTCATTTTTACTTAGTGCCTGGCACACAGTCTCTCCATGCAAGCGCTAATGATTATTCAATTTGCAATGTTCTACACTGTTTTCTAATAGGCTAGGATTGTTTGCATTTGGTCATGCATTCCTCATTTGAGACTAGACGAGGAAGTGAATATTTCTGGTCCTGTTGCTGTCTCTCTTCTCTGAGGGAAATCTCCCTCTGCCTTTATTTATAAGGAACTGGGATGGCATTTAGGGATGAGTTTGAATCCCTTCCTTGTATGGATTGGGACTTTGGTAGGTCATTTAATTCCTGTGCCTCCATTTCATCCTCTGTTAAATAGAGATATGGGTAGTACCTACCTCATAGAGTTACTATGAGGTCTAATTCAATTAAGTTAGTCAATAATTGTTTGCTGCACAGGATAGTGCTTGCACATAGCAAACATATATAAGTGAAAAGGAAACTCTTGTTTGAGGGCATGCAAGGGAGGAAAAAATTCTAGATTAATGTGAAAAGAGTCTTCTTAACACTGGCATTTAATTTTCTAAGGTGTCCTTGGTGACAATAATTAGAGCACTAACTGGGGATTGTGGGTTTGATTTATGGGCTGCTATGGATGACAACTGCTTACTTGACGAGGTAGTCAGTCAGTGAGTGAGAGCTGACAATCTAATTAAATGCCACAAGATGTTATTACAGAGTTGTGTTATTTCCTCATTTATTAGCAGACGAAAGTATAGCATGCAGGGAAGAAATTGTTCTAACTTCGTTAGGTATCAGTTTCCTTGTTGGTAAGAGAGGTTCAGTTTTGCATCCTTTCCAGAGCTTTTGTGAGGACCAAATGAGATAGCAAATTAAACAGCATCTCAAAAAGGGCCCAGCACATATAGGTCACACGGTTTTAGTTTCCAACATTCTCTAAGGAAAAAGAATCCTTAATATTAAGAATTTAAAAATCACATAAAGTCTTTGTTGTTGTTAATGAGAAATTTTATGAGCTGGAGGAAGCTATACAGGAGTTAAATGAAATTGGTGTGGAAAGCCCATTAGACATAGGGAGACTATAGCCTAGTTATTAAAATGACAAAGTAATAATAATGAAAATGTGACAACCAACGTTTATTGGCGGCTTGATATGTTCCAGCATTGTTCTGAGTACTTAACATGTATTAACTCACAAGTCCTCACCTCAAAATGAAAAATTGGCTACTTGTCTTTTTATTTTTGTCATAACAATTTTTAAATGGGGATATGCTGCATAGATTTATGTATTAATTTATTTATTCACTCAGGTACTCATTCATGCCAAAACTCTCCCTGGGCTGGAGTAAAGACTGGTAAAGTGACCCCACTGATGCCTTTCTTCTCCTGTTAGGTGTGATTCTCAGAAAATGGCTCTGGGTCAGACACTGGATTTGGCTGGCATCCTCTTGAATCCTGCTGATAGGGTTCTCGCATGCATGCCTACTGAATCACCTTGGAAGCCATGGCAGCATTCTCTATTTTGATTTCTAGTAAGAACTGTTCCACTGACTTGTGGAAAACAGTTCCAGGATGTGTACTGAACCTGAAGAAGCTGGGTATTCTAAATGAGAATCACTGAATTATAGAATTCTAGATCGGAGAAGAACTTCATCTCAATTTACATTTATAGAAACTAATGCCCAGAGAAGTTAAGTGTCTGGTCTGAACTAGAGTTATTAAATGATGACTGTTTAGTGTGCCAGAGCTGCTGGGGCAAAGAACTAAGAGTATTTGGCTTAAACAATAGGAATTTGTTGTCTCACAGTTCTGGAGGCTGAAAGTCCAAACTGAAGGTGTGGGCAGGGCCTTATTCCTTTCAATGGGGAGAGTCTGTTCCATGCTTCTCTCCTGGCTTCTGGTGGGCTGTGAGCAATCAGTGGTGTTCCTTGGCTTGGGGCAACAAAACTCAATCTCTGCCTCTGTCACATGGCCATCTCTGACTCTTTCTTTGTCTGTCTCTTATTAATTGTGTCCAAACTTCATCTTATAAGGATACTAGTCCTACTGGATGAGAGCCCGCCACAATCCAATTTGCCCTCATCTTAACTGACAACATCTTCAAAGATTCTATTTCCAAATAGGACCATATTCATAGTACTCCAGGTAAGGACTTAAACATGTCTTTTGGGGAGACTTTGATTCAATTGCTAAAGATGACTCAGAGTTTGAACCCTTTCCTTCCTTTCTTCCTTCATTTCTTTATTTATCCATCAAAGGAAGAGTTGAAAGAGCAGTCCACCTTGGCCTTCTCTCTAGGTACCTCAGTGAACTTGGTATGATGGTTTGAAGTTCTATGTACCCCAGAAAACATCACATTCTTAAAGCTAATCCATTCCCAATGGTGTGGACCCATTGTGAGTAGGATCTTAACTTGAGATGTGATCCACCTCATTCAGGGTGGCTCTTAATCCTCTTACTGGAGTCCTTTATAAGAGGATAGAAGAGAGAAGACACAGAGAAAAAGAAGCCCCAGAGAACCTCAGAGAGAAAAGCCAGAGAATTTGAGAGACAAGGACACACATAGAAGCTCAGAGAGGAGGCTACTGAAGCCAGAAGATGAAAGCAAAGAAACCCAGGAGAGAAAGGAGATACCAGCAGACATCACCATGTGCCTGACTGTAAGAGGGAGGAATTGAGGATTGCCAGTAGCTGATCTTCAGGGAGAAGGTATTGTCCTATTCATGCCTTGAAATGGACAACTTCATGGCCTAAGAACTGTAAGTTAATAAATCCCCCTTGTAGAAGCCAACCCATTTCTGGTATATTGTATTCCATCAGCTCTAGCAAACTAAAACACTTGGCTATTTACTTAATTTTCTGGGTCTCAGTTTCTATGTTAAGTTACAGTCTCAGTTACAGTTAAGATGGGAACAATCAAATAATTGTGTCAAAGAGTTGTTGTAGATCCAAATGAGGTGATACAACACCAAGTAGGCCTAGCGCATAGATATTCAGGGCAAGTCCATCCCCTTCTCCTTCCATGTTGATTTATTGATACAGTTATTAGTAAATGTGTTCATCCATACATTCTTTCACCCATCCATGGACCAGCAGACAGGAACTGAGGACAGGCATGCTTCATGTAGCACTGAGTGCCATGACTGAGCTTGTCCCACATTTGGGAGAAAACATGCACCTAGAACTAACAGATGACAGAAATGGGACTTGGGCCCTGTAGAGGGCAGGAATGTCACATGAGCACAGGCTTCAGGGAAGCTACAGGGGAGGCTACAGGGTAGGCAGAGTTTAGCTGAGTCTTGCAGAAAGAGTTTTCTTTCATAGGCAAAGCAGGATGGGAGGTGCAAGGAATAGCCAGGGATTGGTCTCCAACCTGTTTTACTGGATGACTAGGGAAGGATGATGGAAGGATTTGAGTACATTCTCCCCCACAGACAGTACTTCTTCTCTTACTCTGCAGTCATGGGGTATGGATGCTTCATCACCATCCCCCAAATACTCCTCTTATTTTATGACTTTATGCTGGAAAAGGGAAGCAGGCAAGTTATACCTACCTTATCTCCTCTGAGTCCGGTCCCTAGTGCAAACTGCTGATTCCCCTCCAGAAAGCGGATTTTCACATTGTAGACTTTGTTTCCATGAAACACCACCAAAACATAGGGTTCTGCTCTTGATTTCTTGGAACAATCTCGGACCAAGAAAGTCCCATCCTGAGGCAAAAGGAATAATGGTTTTCATTACAGGCATGTCCATGTCCCTGCTTTGTAATCAAAACAACAATGCCTGAGATTTCTAAACAATTTTAGTGCTTGGAAACCAGTTCTTTATTCAATTTAATTCAGTAAGTGCTTATTAAGTGTCAGTATGTGAAAGCCATCTTGTTATTTTCTGAGAGTGTACCATTCAGATCATAACACTCCCTTTCTAATCTCCCATCACCCCTAGTGTCCTCCAGGTATCCTAAAACCCTAGCATGGTGTTCATGGAGAAAAGCACTACCATATCTTGTGATTTTTATCTTTCATCACTCTTCCGCCTGGCCCTAGACCCGAACTCCAGCAAGCCAATTCTCTGAAGGCACCATCTGCTTTTGGACATGCTGCTCCCTCTGCATGGAGTAGCCCCTTCCTCCCCAGGTGTGCTCCTCTTCATTCATCAATGGCCAAATAAGCCCTGCATACTGCTCTGTCTGGGACATCTGGGTATTATTCTAGAGATAGTGGGAACCACCGCAGGCTTTGGGCAGGGGAATTTTCCAGCATTGAAATTGGTGAGATGACAATGCAGGCTTGGTATTTAGGATTCATTGCTATCAAAATGAGCAGAGATACCATATGAGGGAGACAAGTGTAGGGCGAGGAACAGGAGGCAGAAACGGGATCTATGATGTCTGAGAGAGAAGGGAGCTCCAAAGTGCAGTGTGCCAGAAGCTAAGGAGGTTTCCACAGTGTCACAGTGCCTGAGGGCTGAGGGTAGGACATGGGTTGGAAGTTTTCAGGCATTCTGGGAATAAGGGTTCAGGAGAGAAGCCTGGTATAAAAGGTTAAGAACTGGGACAATTTCCTGAACATAGAAATACCTACAGGAATTACTTGTGTGGCTAAAATACATCATTTATATGATGAAAAATACTGAAAATCTGTAACTGCAATTGCATAGATTGTTGTAAAGATAGTTATAAATGAGCTGTAAAGAATAGATAGCAGGCAATCTATACACCTACTTCACATAATAATGGTAATAATAATAACTATAGTGATAGGATGCTGCTGGCGGCTAAGGTTTATTGAGAATTTCTCTCAAGTGCTTTACATGCATTACCTCATTTTATCTTTACATACACTTTGAGGTAGGTATTTTATCCCCATTTTACAGGGAATTAGAGCCTAAGAGTTTAAGTGAATCCCCTAAAGCATCACAGCTGGTAAATGGAATACCTAAAAGTCAACCCCAAAGTCTTATTCTTTAAATATATCAGCCTCTGAGTTTATAAAGTGAGATCAAGGAATTTTCTGGAACTTGTTCCGCCAGAAACATTCACACAATTGGAACCTTAATACTCCAGTGCAGAACACTGGTAAAAATGAGAAAGGGAGAGAAGGCTGAAACTCATGGCCAATTTTGGGATTTTTCCATCTTAACTCTGCAATGAGTTTGACAAAACAAATCTGGACAATGATGTAATGTAATTTAAATTAAGTTGTCTTTCACAAATGGGAAACACATTTTGACTAAACTAACTGAGACAAATGGAAAAGGAAACCTCGAAGTCCTTCCACTGAGATTCTGTTTTCTCAGTGTTTTCTGGGAAGAAGTAGAAGCAGGCACACAGAAGGGGAGGGAGGGAGCATTTACTGAGGGTAGGAATGTCCTGAAAGGACATTAGGTAACACACATGACGCTCTTCCAGAACAATCCCTGCAGGGCATCTGGAAGAAGGGTTTCTAAGAGCAGTTTTTCCAATGCTAGATAGGCCCAGAAAGTGCAGTGAATAGCCAAGGAGAGGAGCCAGGCTGGAATGTGGGCTGACAGGCGTCTGGCCCCACAGCTCTTGCCATGATGCCAGAGCTAGGTAAATGTGGGAGGATTCCTTGGGAGGATCATGCCAAGGGTAGGAAGGGTTCTCCTGGGGAGAAATCACCCAGGGAAAGTGGCCACTCATGACTCCCCATCCAGGATGTAATGAACTGTAATGGGTTGCCAGAGTTAGCTGCAGTTGTGTGGGAAGAGCTCCGGCCTTGAATGCAGGTTCTACCACTTCCTCATCAGTGTGGCCTGGACTTTGCTTAGCCTCAGTCTCCTCATCTAGGATGTTGGATCATTCCATTTATTACTCAAGATGTTTTATCAACTGACATACCATTTAATTTTATAACATCAATTCTGGTACCTAGGTCTTGTTAGAATTTATTGGGGACTTATCATTTCTTCATCTATGCACTAATGAACTAATTCACTTATATTTTATTTCCCTCTTCAACAATGCCCACTGCACTGGTTAGCTGAGGGTAGGTCTCGATGCAACATCGGTTTTAGAGTCTTTCTGTGACTTCTAAGCAATCTGTTACAGATCTTTGCACGTTATTTGCTTAATAACTATTTGTTGTTTTTGATGATAGTGGCCGTAGTTGTTTGACTTATTCACAGTTATTCCAGGTCTCTTCTCCTTTTGCCCTTCATGCACCCCCTTTGAAGTTGGGTTTGGCCACATGACTGACATTGACCAATGAAATGTGAGCAGAGGTGAAATGCGTCCCTTCTGGGAGGGGGTGTTAAGAGCCGCTATCTGATTGGTGGAAGCACATGCTGGGCTGTGTTCCCAAACCTGCCTTGAATGTGGAGGATGAGCAAGAAATAAAGTTTGGTTATGCTAAGCAACTGGGATTTGGGGGTTGTTTGTTGCCACACATATTCTAGTCTATCCTGACTCTACAATATTGGTGACCTGTGTTCCTTTCCTGCAGAAGGAAAGATGTATAGTCCCCATGTAACTTGGTTGGCCTTTAGTAAGGAGATGAAACTGGAAGAAGGCAGAAAGAAGGCGCAACAATAGTGGCCTAGCTTCCCCACTGATCTTCAGAATAGTCCCTCAGATTAATATTTCCATTTACAAATAAAGAAACTCACACTTCAAGATATCTAGGGACTTGTGAAAGTCACACAGCTAATAAATGGTACAACCAAGCCCCCATTTGCAACTATCCTCATTTTAAACCCCTTTTCAATTACAACCTCCCCAGCTTTGAGAAACACAAGGTTATTAAGAACCACCACCTCCAAGCTCACTGCTTATTATGTCCTGTTACCCATGGGATGAAAACCATAAGATGACATCAGATGCAATAACAATAGGCCGGAACAGGAAGTTACCTTCTTCTCTTTCATTAATGCCTCTTCAACTGCCTGGCGACTGTGTTCTCCAATGTACCAGCTGTGCTGGGTGTTCTGCAGTACAGTGTCAATAATGAGTTTTGGGGTCAAAGGGAAATACTAATGATTAATGAATTCATTTACTTTTACTTTTGTTTTACCAGTGCCCAACTTTGGTGTAATTTACAGTAAACATATATGTGTGAAGAAAATGGACACAAGTAAAGTAACTGCAGCTTAGGAATTATGAAATTGACAGTCATGAGCCTGTGTCAGTGAACATTTCCAGAAATTTCACTCCAAAGATTGAGAAAGGCCCTTCACCACGCTCAGAACGGAGAGCTGTCATATATCAAGCCATGCTTTCTGAACTTGTAGCTACCAAGCTGATTCCCCCATCATAAACAGAGAAGGGAGAGAGGAGGAACAGGCGCATTAGGGAGAATCTTTGTACATCTGCCTAAAGCCACATGTGAGGGATGGCTGGTGAGTTTAGGAGGTGCTCAAACACAGCATGAAATAACTGCATCACCTGAGGAGAGAATTATCCCCCTTTCCAGTCTCTTTCTAGCTCTCCTGATAATTTCAGGGGGATGCTTCATTTTGGTGCTAGTAGGGCCTTAACGTGTGTCTGACATTTCTAATGTCTCCTTTTACAGCAGAAGAGCAGTCTTCATGCTGAGAGTCTTAGCGGGAAATGGGTTCCTGCCACAGTGAAATTGCCTTGGGTTGTCTGCAGGGAAATTACTTCCCATCTAGGGTATGGGATACTGCATACTGTTTTTTTTTTTCTTTTAGAGTAGTGATATAAAGTTTCTATTTATATATATATATATATTAGTAAAAACAGCCAACTTTAAGAATATTAAGTAAATATTATTCTTATAGCCATGTGTATGTCACAAATCATAAAGGTATGTTCAGATCATTGAAACCAGGGGAACCCTGATCTGGCCCAAGCCTCTTTCACGTCTGTAGGGCCCTGCTCTCTGAGAGGGGCTGTAATTTGGGTACACATCAAGTTAGAACCCGGGGTTCTTATGAAGTGCTTATGTAGAAGACAGCATGGCGAAAGCGAGAGAATCAAATACTAAGGGACCTTCAAAGAAATGTGTGCAAAGAACTTCCCAAAGTTTAATTTAAGATCATGAGGCTCCTTTCAAATTGAGGTAGAAATTAACATAAATATAAAGGCTTTAGGGTACTGTGGGAATTATGAAGAATTGTAGATTATGAGGAATTATAGAGAGATCTTATATGCTGGGCTTCTGCTTAAAAACCCTTGTGAATGCTATGCCAATTTATGGAGTAATAAAAGGATACAGGATGGAGACACAGAATAAGCATATCCTTCAATGCTTTATAGTTAAATACTTTAATAACTAGTGTTATGAAGTGATGGAGAAAAGAGTACCCAGGCTACAAAGAAAATTTTATTCTAAGAGGGTTCTTTGTTCTTTCTTATAACAATGTCCCATAAACCCTAACTTGAACTGCAAAATTTATGAGACAAATACAAGTGTAAACTGGTCCGGGGAAGAACTGACCACAGAGATGGAATGTGTTTTAGAAAGAGACCAGGGCATAGATAAAGGCAAGCAAGAATACATCCATGGTGTTTGTGCTTCTCCTCCCTGTTAATCTCCTCTGGTCAGAAATAATAACTTCTAGCACATTCTCTAACACTTAAGTGCTCAATAAATGGTTATTGGGCTGCTCAAATGGAATGAGTTATGCAATATGTGGATCTTTTGCTGGAGAAATAATTGCAGACATGTAAATTCCATTAATCCCTCAAAAGATTATTGAACAGCTAGTTAATACAGAACACATGTGTAAATGTCTCTATTTTTTTGGATTATTGAAAAACTACTTTGAGAATCTGGCAATATTCACATTAAAGAATCTGTTAAAAGAATAATATAATATGTATTAAAGCAAAAAAATTTTTTTAACATAAAACCCAGGAGGAAAAAATTTTAAGTTAATCATACTAATTTCCTTTTAGTCATTGCTCAAGAAAGTCTAATTTGATGCTAAGTATATCTAGAAAGATGTGGCAGAGAAGTGACTGTTTTACCTTTTCATCAGACTTTGCAGGGAAGGGTTTTCTCCAGGCTACGTTTTTATAGGATAGCTTATTTTCATGAGGGATGTAGTTGACTGGACATCTCTGAGGAGAATAGGATTGCAGGTTTCTTTCATGATCTGGGAAAAAATAAATTCATATTTAAATATGATTTTGTTACCTTCTCAGATTGTCTCCCTCAATCATGGAACTCAGACCCATCCATCCCCTTCTTTCTCTTGGTCTACAGTAATACCATAGCTTACTCACATAACTGTACTACTGCTGTACTGCTCTCTCACTCCTGCTCTTCCTACACCCTTTTCATACAGCACCCACAGAAGTCTTGTGAAAATATAAATTCTGATATTGTTACCTACTGGTTAAATATTTCTGTGGTTTCCTTTACGCTTGAAAGAAAACCCAGACTTTTTACCTCTGCCTGTAAGACCCTGAATATCTATCCTTTCTAATTTCTCCGTCCTCACCAATCTCTCCCCCTCTCCCATGCTCATTCTTCTTTGGCTGTGATGAACTCTGTTCATGTTCTTAATTGTGACAAGCTCATTCCCAATTCTGGAAACATCTTTTTTTAAAAAAAAATTAACCTAAACAAACAATGTTTTTTTAATGAAACCATCTTTTTAAACTTAATGACTGATAGATAAATTATGGCTATTTCGACTTGTGTATTGGTAAGACATTTTATTAAAAATGAACAAAGTGAGCTGGTCACTTTAAGGAAAGCAAATGGCAGTACTTAGTACTGATTATAAATTTAGATATTTCAAGTGCAAATTTGAATCTGGGAAAATCTGTATCTGCCAAAGTAAGAATAATAGCATCTTAGCAGTTAGACTGTTCTGATGAGAATGATGGTATTATTTGCAAATGTGATTTTTGTAATGTTATATAACAACATAGGTTAACATTTGAAAGACCTGCCCAAGTCTGTGAATCATGATTTTTCAAATGACTACTGCATCATGCTATAAAATTACATGTGGCCTAAATATTCATTCAAAATGAAAGACAGACCAGTGGATTTTTAAATAACAGAGTACAAGAAGCTCAGTGATACCATTTTAGATTTTACACTTTACATTTGGCGAGGATGGAGAAATTAGAAAACCTAAGTTTGTTAAATTTTGATGTGGTTTTTTATGTTCTTAAACCAAAATAACACATTTCCACTGCATGCTCTTCTAGAAAGGTGAATTAAAAGGTGAATTTCATGAAAATAAGATTGCAAGGAAGGAGTGAGCTGTAAGAAGGAATGGGAAGAAAAGATAAACATCTGTAAATATGTCAGAAATTTTAAACAATAACTAATTGTATGAAACAGTCATAAATCCTAGGGAGAATAAAAACAGTGTAGACATACTAGGAGAACTTCAGAAGAAGATGGAAGAGTAGGGAGCTTCAGAACTTCTCCAAAACAGCTAGTGTACAGGCAGGAACTGTTTGAAGAGGCCCAGAGAGCACTGTACAGCATCCAGAGAAGAGCAAGAGGAAGAAGCTGTGAAACTGTAGTAAAGAACTGTGAGTAGCTTGCTCCACAACAACTGCCTGCACCTCTCACCCACCCTTGAGGTAGGCCACTTTGGGTCTGGTAACTGACTGCTGCAGATGGAGAGGGACATGGAAATCCTCTTCTCCAAAGAAACAGGGACTGTCACAGACAAGCACTGATCATGGCTTTTGATCAGTGAATTTGGATTGCTGGATGCCAGCTCTGAGCTGCAGTTTCAGTTCATCCCAAACGGAACACAGCAGCCATCATTTCAACTCGTCCCAACAGGGAAAGAAGCAGAGGAGGTTTAAAGACACAGTGCCTTCTTAGGGATGTGGGGAACAATTTGCTGAAGGACACTGTCTGCTGGGAAGGCCAAAAAAATATCATTTGGGAAGTCATCAAAAAAAGCTTTTCAGTATCTTTCGCGACCCTCTCCCCAGGGCTCCTTGGAGTGGATCAGTACCCCATTAATGGATCTCTGGTTCCATTCTGACTGGGAAATACTGACTAGGGCAAATCTACTCCAGAGTGACCTTTCTCCCAGAATTTGCCCTCCAGACAAAAGTAGCTAGAGGTAATGAAAGAATATTTTAAGAAAACCTATAGAGGCAAAACAAAAACAAACAGAAGAGATCAAGATTCCCAGAGAAGGAAGAGAGGAAAGGAAGCTTTCTCCTGGGGGTGAAACAATTGTGGAGGGCCAGGAGTAATCAATCAGGCCCAAGCAGGAACAATCAATCAGGCCCAAGCAGGGAAAGTCCCCACAACATCGGGGTGGAATGTCCCCAAGAGTTAAACAATAACCAATGTTAGGAAACTGAGGGAACGGGTGTGTTTTGGCAACAGCTAACGGCATTCTTCTGCTTCTATGATCACGCTTGCTTGCTAGCAACTGCAAAACCACAACATGATTTTAGCCTTTAAGAGCACACCTTGAAAACCTCTGGGGGCTGCTCTCTGAATCTTCCTTCTTGGAGGTTTCTGAGGCAGTCACCGGCAGGCTAATAAAGACTCCAAATTGGCTTGCAGTTTTAAATTGTGTGGTCTCTCTTTCGGTGCGCCCCACAACACAATTGCAAAAATAGTACAATATAACATTTTAGGATATCCATGACAAACATCAGATGAAGAAGAGCTGAAAAAATCTGATCAAACAAGGGCAATTCCAAATGTCTAGAATAAGTTGAACCAAAGAAAACTGTCAAAGAAAAGCCTTAACACAAGCCAATCAACAATGAAACTCAAGGCAAGGGAGATAAATTGACCTTCAGAGTAAACTCATCAAGATAATTGATGCCTAGACACCAGCAAAATCTATAATCTATACTAAGAAACAGGAAGATATGGCCAGTCAAAGGACAAAATTAAAACTTTGGGGAGACAGAATTTGGAACAATTAATCAAAGATGTTCAAATAGATCTCCTAAATCAATTCAAGGAGATGAAGGAAAATATGGCAAAAAAGAAAAAAAAAGCCTATTTAGAAGACCCTATGTGAGCATAAAGAGGAATTTAAAAGTATAAAAAGAAACATAACAGAAATTATGGAATGAAAGGCACAAGTGGAAACATTAAAAATACACTAGAGGCACAAAACAGCAAACAGTAACAAAAAAGAGCTGGGGTAAGTAAATTGACATCAGATAAAATAGACTTTAAATGCAAAATTGTTATAAGAGACAATGAAGGACACTATGTAGTAACAATAAGGGAAATCCACCAAGAAGAAGTAACAATCATAACCATTTATGCACCTAACCATGGTGCCCCCAAATATAAGAGGCAAACACTTAAAAACTGAAGGGAGAAATAGAAGTCTCTACAATAATCATTGAAGACTCCAATACACTACTTGCCTCAAAAGCTAGAACAGCTAGACAGAATATCAATAAGAAAACAAAGAAATTAAATAATATGATAAATGAACCAGACCTAGCAGACATATACAGAAAGAACATTGCACCCCAAAACAGCAAGATGTGCATTCTTCTCAAGTGCTCAGGGATCATTCTCCAGGATAGAGACATACTGGGTCACAAAACTAGTTTCAATAAATTTTAAAAGATTCAATACATTTTAAAGGGGAAGATACTCAGCACTTCCTCTGCCCATAATAGAATGAAGTTGGAAATCCACAACAGATGGAGAAGTGGAAAATTCACAAATATATGGAAGTTAAACAACACACTCTTTTTGGGGTGTGTGTGTGTGTGGTGCATGGTCTGGGAATGGAACCCAGGTCTCTGACACAGAAGGTGAGCATTCTACCACTGAATTATCCATGCACCCTAAACAACACATTCTTAAATAATCAGTGGGCCATAGAATAAGTTGCAAGGGAAATCAGTAAATACCTTGAGATGAATGAAAATGAGAACACAACATCAAAACTTAGGGTTGCAGCACAGGTAGCACAGAGAGGGAAATTTACAGCCTTAAACACACACATTAGAAAAAGAAGAAAGAGCTAAAATCAAAGGTCTAACTGTACACATAAAGGAACTAGAAAAAGAAAAGCAAACTAATCCCAAAACAAGCATAAGGAAAGAAATAAAGATTAGAGCAGATATAAATGAAATTTGAGAATTTAAAAAAAAAAAACAATAGAATCAACAAAACCAAGAGTTGGTTCTTTGAGAAGGTCAATAAAAAATTGACAAAGCCTTAGCTAGAATAACAGAATAAAAGAGAGAAGATACAAATAAAATCAGAATGAGAGGGAGACATTACTACTGACCCCACAGAAATAAAAAGGATCATAAGAGGATATTATGAATAACTAATATGCCAACAAATTAGACAACTTAGACGAAATGGACAAATTCTTAGAAATACCTGAACAAGCTACACTAAGTCTAGAAGAAATAGAAGACCTCGACAGACCAATTACAAGTGAAGAGATGAATAAGTCATCAAAAACCTTCCAAAAAGAGAAACCCAGGACCAGATGCCTCCATAGGTAAATTGTACCAATTCTTCCAAGAAGAATTAATATCAATCCTTCTCAAATTCTTCCAAAAAATTGAAGAGGAAAGAATACTACTTAACTCATTCTATGGAGCCAACATCAACCTGATACCAAAGTTAGATAAAGATATTATAAGAAAAGAAAATTACAAAGCAAGTTCTCTAATGAATACAGATGCAAAAATCATCAATAAAATACTTGCAAATTGAATCCAGCAGCACATTAAAATAATTATACACCATGATAAGTGGATTTTATCTCTGGTATGCAAGTGTGGTTCAACACAAGAAAATCTATTAATGTAATACACCACATTAACTGATCAAAGGGGAAAAACTACATGATCATCTTGATTGACATAGCAAAGGCATTTGACAAAATCCAGCATCCTTTCTTGATAAAAACACTTCAAAAGGTAGAATAGAAGGAAACTTCTTCAATACAATAAAGGATATTGTATCCCACAGCTACTAGGTATATTCCCAAAAGAACTGAAAGCAGCTACTCAGATATTTTCACACTGGTGTTCACAGCAGCATTATTCACAGTTGCTGAAAGGTGGATGCAAACCAAGTATCCATCAAATGGTAAATAGACAAAATGTGTTATATACATACAATGGAATATTATTCGGTTGTAAGAAGGAATGAAATCCTGATGCAGGCTACAACATGGATGAACCTAAGGACATCATGTTGAGTGAAATAAGCCAGACACAAAAGGACAGATATTGTATAATCTCACTGCTATGATTATAATAAGTGAACTCAGAGTTAGAATCTAGAATATTGGTTAGCATAGGATCGAATGGGGGTAAAGAATGGGAAGCTGATGCTTAATTTGGGTAGGATTTCTATTTGGGTTGACTGTAAATGTCTGGAAATGGTTCGTGATGGTAGTACATTATTGTGAGTATAATTAACAGCGCTGGGCTATGTTTGTGAACATAGTTAAAATGGGAAGTTTTGAATAGTGTATGTTACTAGAAGAAAAGTTAGAGGATAAAACATGGGACTGTTATGGAAGAAAGACTGTGGTTAAAGGACAAATATAAGGATTTCTTTCATGAATTATAACAAATGATGACACTATTACAAGGTGTTAATAACAGCAGTGGTATATGGGGAAAATGTTCCTAATATAAACTATGGACTATAGTTAACAGTAATATTTTAATATTCTTTCATAAATTGTAATAAAGGTACCATACTAATGAAAAGTGTCAACAATAGGGTGTATATATAACATTGTATTTTTTACATGACTTTTCTGTAAACCTACAACTTCTCTAATTAAAAAAATAATAACGTTTAAGAACATTATTCTACATGAAAGAAACCAGACACAAGGTACTATATATTGTATGATTTCATTTATATAAAATGTAAATATAAATAAATTCATAGAGAGGATTAGATTAGTGGCTATGTAGGGCTGGGGAAGGCTAGAGGGATTGAGAGGTGACTGCTCAGAGTATGGGGTTTTTTTCCTTTTTGGAGTAATGGAAATGTTCTAAAATTGACTATGTTGGTGAATGCAAACTCTGTGCTTATATTAAATGCCACTGACTGTACACATTGGATGGATTGTACTTTTTGTGAATATATGTCAATAAAACTGCTTTTAAAAAAGAGCCATTAAAGTGTCTTTTCTGGATAAAAACAATGTAGAACTAAAATACTACATTTTAACATTTAAAATGGAAGACAACCGATCAGTGTGAAAGGAAGATTATAAGCTTTATAGTTCGAATTCAGTCTAGGAAATGTAACCAAAGTTACCATCCTGATTAGTAGCCTAACTAGAATTTTGAAAGAATTGGATATTTTTGGCCTGGTACTTTTTGGAGATGAACACTAAAATACAGGTAATCCCTTCTACATAGGGACTTTCTCCATAGTGGTTTCAATATGTTGCAGTCAGAATAAGAAATTAAATGGGAATTTTTGAGGAGTTTTGGGAAAGCTGCAGACTATACTTGAAGGTTTGTGCAAACTGCAAAGCATTTGCATAAACCAGGAGATCTGCATCTCTCTCACAGAAAAAGTGCAACATTCTTTTCAGTGCAGAATTGCTATAAAAAGGCATTCTGATAAGACTATGGCATCACATGAGAAAAGGCTGAGTCCTTATTCGATTCCTTAAAGTAAAATGAAGGTGAAGAGTCTACCCCTACCGATTTTCAGGCCAGCAAAGGCCGGTTTGAAAATTTTAAAAATGGCTTAGCTTAAACCACATAAAAGCAACGGGTGAGGCAGCTTCTGCTGATCAAGAGGCAGCTAGGGAGTTTCCTGAAATCTGGAAGAAACTGATTGAAGAGAAAGGCATCATATTGAAGAGCTATTCAATGTTGATGCAACTGTCCTCTACTGAAAAAAAAAAAAAAAGCCTCAGAGGACAGGCATCAGCCAAAAAGAGAACCATTTCCCAGGTTCCAAAGCTGCAAGGGATAGGGTAACCCTGCTATTATGTGCCAATGAAGGGTTCATAATAAAGACAGGGCTGATATAGAAAGCTGCTAACCCTCGAGCTTAGAACGGAAAGGACGGTACCAGCTGTCTGTCTTCCAGACGCCCAGAAGAAGAAAGAAATGGCTGCTGTCAGTCTTCTGAATGCTCAGTTAGAAAGTATGGACGACCAAGGCACTTGTCCTTGACAAGTTCCATCAGTGTTTTGTGCCGGAGGTTAGAAAATACCTTGCCAGCAAAGGATTACCCTTTAAGGTGTTACTGCTTCTGGACAACAGCCCGGCCACCCCGGACCCCGGGAATCCCCCGTGGAAGGTGTTGCTGTCTACAGGTCACCTAATACAACGTCCCTCCTTCAACCTCTTCATCAGGGAGTAAAACAGACACAAAAGAGAACCAACAAAATTCAGACGTCTCTGGTGCGAAGGGAAGGCCGAAATATTTTTTGTGGTTTTGCAGATCACGGGGGTGGGGTGGGGGTTTCCGTGGTGACCCTAACCCCGCGGTGTGGAAGGGATAACTGTACTTTGTTAGCAAGAAGAAGAGAACAAGAGTGACTATTTACAAGTAAGTTACCATAACAGTTCAGTGACATCAGTATTCATTTTGCTTCTAGTCATCAAAAAGCCAAGTTTCTCTTATTAAAGTTTACTAAGAAGAACAAAGCACTCCTGAAACATGGAGGTATGTTAATGGTTCCAAGATTCGTAGTTTTTCTCTTTGATCTGAAGAATGTTTGTTACAGGGCATCATGGCATCAAAATCTTTGTTGGAGAAGACTGTGTTTGATCACATAACATTTAAATTAAGTTCATCATAGTACGTTGATTTCACACAATAACTTATGGCTTATAAAATAGGAATAAAGCTAAAGGCATCCTTCCTTTTAAAGTTTTATTTTATGCATGAAATAAGGTGATTACAGGAACTTACCTTTCAGACAAAGTGCAGAATCTATACCATAAGAATAAGTGTTCTGATTTTCTGGTATTGTTTGCAAAGAGGACGTGAATGTTAGATCTTTTAAATTCAGGTATGCTTCATTAAAAATATTAAGGGTAACCGATAGAAGAATAGACTTCCAAGAAAGAGAAAGAAAGGGGAATAAGGAAGAGATGGATCCAATATATTGTAGGAAAAGAAACAAAAAGTCCATAAAAAGTAAGGTGGATTAAAAAAATTAAAAAGTAAGGTGGGTTAAAGAAGGCACAAAATCATATTAAAAGGATCCAAAAATATTAGTAATCACAGAAATAGAAAAGGTTTTAATTTAGCATTTAAAAAGCATATACAGATTAGTTTGAAAATTCCAGGTATGTGCTAATTTCACACCTAAAATGTCATAGGATAGAGATATTGCAAACAAGAGGACAGAGAACTATATACCAAGTAAATCCTAACCAAGAGAAAGCTGACAGAGCTATACTAATATGAAAAAAAAATGTCTTTAAAAACTTTATTTTAAATTACAATGAAACAGGTGGGCCATGGTGGCTCACTGGCAGAGTTCTCATCTGCCATGCCGGAAACCCAGGTTTGATTTCTGGTGCCTGCCCATGTGAAAAAAAAAAAATTTTTACAGCGAAACTGTATATAGGAACTTACTATTTAAATGGCCATAAATATCTTTTCAACATGAATTGAAACAATAACATATTTGAGAGAGGAAGATAACCATTATCAGCTGTCCCTATTACTTAATTTGGGTAGTATACATAATAGTATTCAGTGATTATGAATTTTTCATGATATTGTGGCAATTGATTTATTATTTTTCAAGCCTGAATGCATTGCTTGAATATTTTAATAATCCTACTTGAAAGAGAGCAGTTGAAAACAGTTCTGCATTTCTAGTCTATTCAGAGAATGAGTCAAATAAAGCAAAACAAACAAAACAAAAATATTACCATGCAGTTTCCCCCCAAAGGCCTGGTGAGATCTTTGCTGAATGAATGAATGAAATTCTGAGCATATATCCCATGACAAATATTTAATTGATCATATTGTAAATTAATGGTGGCAGCTAATCTTTAGAAAGAATTTTTCATATGAAATATCGCATCTGAATTTTATAATCCCATCAAATAGAACTCTATTGTATTCTATAACAATGTGGGAAAGCACAGAAATGGAGAGAGTGACACGATAAAGTGGGAGAAACTTGAGGAGAACAATGAATAGGTGATCAAAAAAATTTGAGGCCAGCTGACCTAATTAAAAAGGGTTTTTATAATAAAGACAGAATTTTCTAATAAATATGGGTTTAGAATCATCCTGATGTCACTAATAGCTAATATTTAAAAATTATTATATATATAGTGCTTAGCACAGAGCCTGAACCTATACTAAATACTCAATAAATATTAACTGCCAGGGCAGTTAGTATTAGAAAAACACAGCTTTAGACCTTTCTTTTGTAACTTATACCAAAATATTTTATTTTTAAGCAGGTATTCCACAGATGTTCCTTTGAAAATTTTAATTTAACATTATATACAGTGTTAAAAATAATTTTCATAAGAAAAATATCTATTCTTTAATTCAATTCAAATAGCAACTGAACTACAACTTTTTCAAAATGCTTTTCTCATTTGTAAAATGAGGATTATATCTTCATCTCAGTGTTGATAAGAAAAGCAAATAATATTCTACCTGAAAAGTCCCGCCTTAAACACCTGAGGCGTTGGAGTTAAAACCTGTAAGCTTAGAGGGCCCCACTAGATCTTGAGCACTCTTTGAGTACAGGGACTGTGCATTATTTTCTACACCTAATTTGTGCCAAGCACTGGCCCTCCAGAAGGGAAAATTTCCCAGTATGAACATCTGCTTAATAAGTTGATGGACAAGCATGGCAGGGGCCTAAGCACTGGTTGGTAGAAGAGCTGAGACTCTATTCTGCTCTCTTAGGGCCCTGTCTAATTTTAGATACATATCGTGTGCTTGGTGTATGTTTGTTGCAGAGAGATTAATTAATGGTGTTTTAGAGGCCCTGGGGGAAGCCTTCAGCCAATATGATTCCCCTGTCCATCCTAGGGCTGCTTCCATAATCAACATGTTTCTTCTACTATGAGTAGTGAACAATGTAGAAGACCCCAGTACCAATCATCTACTCATAGTTCTAGGCTGCTTGACCAGACTTATGTCTGTGAAGGCCATTAGCTTCACTAAAACTCTGTTGCATTCTTGAATTACTCTTTGTGTTTTATTTGTGCATGATTTTGTCTTCCCAGTTAAGACTCTGGATTTCTCTCTAAGCTGTGGTTCCAGTTCAGCATCCCTATAACGTAGTCTTAGAATCTCCATAGCTGATGCCCTTTCTGGGTCCATTCAGCCCCTGAACTTCCACTTGGATGTTCCAGCTGGTGTCATCTCCATACACCCAGCTCTAGTTGCATGAGCTGCTGTTTCTGACACTTCATTCTTAAAGAATGAGTCCCTTGGGTTCATCACTTCCCACTTTGGCCATCTCCCTTTAAAAAGGAACCCCCTCTAGGGAAACATTTATTAACAATGTGTACATTAGTGAGAATGAGTTTATTAGATTGGTTTTCCAACATGAAGCCCAGGTAGCATATGGCTGAAGAGAAATGAGGGCCTGATAGAGGTCAGGGAGGCCTATTGAGTGACTTGGGAATGGAATTGCTGGAGGAGGAAAGGAGATGCCAAAAAGAAGGAAAGGTACTAAAACGTATCAGTTACCCTCTATATGTCGAGCAGTGGCCTTTACACATTTGTATGTATGTTGATGTATACACATATACATTTACCTACATATACACACTATGTCATTAATCCTGCAAACAACCCCGAGTTAATATTATTATTTGAATTTTATGTATGGGGAGGGTAAAGCTTAAAGAATTAATTTACTCAAGATTACCCTATTGTAGGGTTGTGATGACAAAAATTTAAAAGTTTGTCAAAAACAACTGTTGGAGAGGATATAGAAAAGGGAGGCTCATAAACTTCTGGTGAGACTAATTGTTATTTCTACTTTAGAAAATACATCTAGTACAACTGAAAAAAGGACCTATATCCTAAGACCCAGCAATTTCCCTCTTAGATATACTCTAGAGAAATGATTGTATCGTGTACATGGAGAGATACATGATAATGTGTATAACGATGTTATTCATCAGAGCAGAAAACAGGAAACACACATAAGTGATCGTATCTAATTATGAATTAAAAATGGTATTATTTTCATATGATGGAATAGTATATATCAGTGAAAATGAACTAATAATACCTCTCCACCTCAGCTCAGTGCCTTTGAGGTTCACAGAGGTTAAGTCACAGTGTGGGAATATGGTAGTATAATGATACCTGTTTATTTAAAATTCTAATGTAATGTGCTCTTACCTTTGCTTTGTACTCTGTGGTCATTCCTCATGAAGGAAGAGCTAAAGGAAATGTTGGAATGGAAAGAATGTTAGTAATTCCCACGATGAGTGGAACTCTGTTCAGAGACAAGTTCAATGATAATGGCCTTAAGTGATGTTTATAAAGTTCTTTATTTTGCTGGAGATTCTGAAGTATGGCCTGTTTTGTAAGGCAATAGGAGGCTTATTTACTCCCTCCTTCTTAAGACAGATAAACCTTAGCCATGGAACAAGCTGGCTCACCCATATAAGGCGTTTCCGTGTCATTTCAGTGAGCAGAGACCATGATTCTAAAGCCGTCACTTTAGACTGGTCTTGTACTAAAGTCACCAAAGGAAATCATATCTGGATGCTTGGTCCTCAAATTCTATAGATACTCTTTACCAATTGAAGGAGAGTCAGCCAAAGAAGAGTGTAGAAGTGTTTCCTTCTTGAAATGTGAACTAGGTGAGGAAACTGTGTGAATTATAAGGAAATCCACAAGGCAAAAGGGATTATAAAAACTATGAGACAATGAAAAAAACAATATGCATTTCTAACCAAATACAAAAGATGCTACTAAGCCTGTTCACTGATGACTTTACCAAGATTCACACTTAGTTGTAATTCTTGGGTTCCTTGTATATTTATGTGCCCTAGGCGCCGCTACAGTTAAACCTAATTACATGAAACATGCCCTATAACAAGAATTGTGCTATTGATGAAAGCATCTGAGTTAATTAAATGAAACAAACTACTCCCTGCACCCCCCTGCCTTTTATTTATTTATTTATTTATTTATTTTTTTAGCACCGATGAAACCAACATAGTGTTTATTTGCTTTTGGCTATTTCCACAGAAGCTTGGGGTCTGACAGCTTGCTTTGAAAATAAAAATGCTAGCAGATCTAACCATCTGTGCTGTCATCACTGGTCAGAACTCTACCCTCTAAGCTATCTTGGGCTTTGGCATTGGACTTGACTTCAGTGCAAGGGACCCAACCTTTTTGGGCCTTGTTTATTTCCTCTGACAATGAGATGGGCCAGAATTATCTCCTGAATTTACTGCGGTTCATAGGAGTTTTCAAATTAGGGAAGTGTAGGGAGGAGAATATGGGAAGAAGTGTTATAGGCAGAGGACCAGCATGTGCAAATGTCCTGCATTAAACGACTGCATGGTAAATCAAGGTAGTGGCTGCATTAAACGACTGCATGGTAAATCAAGGTAGTGGACAGGCACAAGGTAGCAAGGTTCCATCCAGTACTGAGGGTGAGGAGAGAGTGACCTGAACTGAGACCAGGACATCTGGCTGAAGTGGGATCATGCTGGCCTTGGGGTGCTAATATTGGAGGTTCTGGATTTTATTTTAAGGAAGCTGCCACTAATTTACAGTGACCTTGGTCAATGAATCATCTGTTTGGGCCTTAACATCCTCACTTTTTCAGTTGAGATACAATTGTCACAATGACCCAATGAAAAGTACCTACTATGATAATGCGATTTTCAAATCATAGTCATCCACGAAGTGCTATATAGGAGTAACTCTAAGTTTCAGTGTAGTGATGAACTGAAAATTGTTAGAAATGGCCAACTTTTCTCCCTCTTTTGATTAGCATCAATTCTAGTTAATCATTTGAGTATATTCAGATGTTTAAATCCCCCAAAGTTCCCTAACATTCAATTGATCACTTAAAAAGTGCAAACAGAACCATATTATTAGCTTCAATAACAATGTCGATTCCCAGGTTTCCCTTGGGTCTAATTTCAGGCTTCGTATTCAAAGGCCAAAGATTTTCTTTGTTTTGCAGGATGCCTTAGCAAATCACTATCTGAAACAGCATGTTTGGCTGACCCACAAGCTGGGACCCAACAAGGGATTCTTGGCTTCTTACCTTGCAATGGCAATGGGGCTATCTTGAATATTTGGGGTTTGTGACAGGTGAAATAATTTAGGCTTCATCTCACGATGAGGAGCTGTGTAAAAAGAGTGACATAGGTTGCAAAATCAAAATGACTGAGGATAATTTGAATCCCACTAGAGCTACTATAATTTCATCAAAGTAACCACTGATATTAGAAGGGGCCTTAGATGCCAGTGTAAACAGTAACCCAAGTGTTCTGCAGCTCTCCCTGTCCCTGGAAGTGGCGTCTCCCGGATGCTGTCTAATTTACTTTGAATACTTGCAATCTTGAACTCATCACTGAATTTCCCAGAAGTGTGGACTATTATTTTGGAGGATATTTTTGGCATTATTCTAGACAAGCTAATTTAAAAGATTTTTAGCTTCATCCACACTCATTCATTCAATATTCAGTAAATATTTATTGAGTACTACAATGGGCAGGTACTTTGCTAGAATCTAGGGATCCAGTGGAGAACAAGACAAATATGATCCTTACATTTCAGTGAGAGGAGAATGAAAATAGGCATGCAAGGAAATGAATAGGAACATTTTAGGTAGTACATGTGCCTAAAAATAGAGCACTACTTCAGGATGGAAAGTGACTGTGCATGCGGCTATTTTAGATGGTATGGTGACAAAGGAAGTCCTCTTTGAGAGAGAACATTTGAGCTGAGATTGAGAAGTAACCAGCCTTGGGATCTGGGGAAGTCATTCTAGATGGAGAGAAAAGCAAATGTAAAGGGCCTGAGGTAGATTGAAGTTAGATTCTCTATTCATATGAAAATTCACATAAAGACATAAACAAAAAAGTTAAAGCAAAGAACTGTTCTGGGTGATGCAGTGGATGGTGATGTCCAGTGCTGGACCATGTGTGCTTGTCTCTCACATCTCTTCTCTGATAGAGAAGGAGACCTCTCAGATTCTGATGTAGAACAGCAGTCCCTACTTGGTTACAACCAGGGATATATTTTCTCATATTTCCCCCTTGATCATCATATTTTGAAAGGTTCTGCCAACCACACAAACTGGAGTTGTTTAGTAATTACACATGCTATTTGTGTTACCACTTTTAATTTCTTTTTCATCATGGATTGATTTTAACCAGCCATCCAGAATTACCAAGGGCAGATGATAATACTATGATGTAAAATCACATAAAGTACTCCCATAAGTAATAAAGTTAAGAATCATAATTAATAAAGTTAAGGAAGCATACAGACACCTACGTGTCTCAATTTTGGTTGTTACTCTGTACTCTGTTCAAGGTAAATCATGAACTGGACCCCTTGGGTTGAAGGACTGTGATTACTTGAATTGTGACTGGAGTCAGTGTCCAGCCTACGCATCCCATAAAATCATTTCATGCCATTAACAGCCACCCAGAGCACCTGCTCCTCATGAGCTGAATGATGTCACATGGCTGCATCAATGATCACTGAAGCTTGATGCAACAACCTGTCAAAGTTTTAGTTAAGATGCTGCGCTTTGCTGTGTGTAGGGATACGGTTCGTTATAGGTTTTCAAATTACTTAGACTTGCTGAAAGGCTTCCACTCTCCCAACAGGGACACTGGGGAATCCACAAACACAGCTTAGACCCCTCTTCAAGACTAATTTCCTCAGTACCAATAAGAACAGGCTTGAGTCCCTAAAAGGAGCTGTGGTCTGGCCAAGATCACACCTCTGGAGGCCTAATCTAATAGGGCTTTGTGGTGTGCATGTATTGTGCATATGGATGAGTGTAGACATGTGTGTGCATGGGTAATATCAGAGGTGGGGAGATCCGAAGAGTTTCTCCAAAGCAACGTCTTCCGAAAGTGGCAGGTGGTTCTTTAGTGGTAGGAACAGAGTGACCCCTTGTCAATAGCCTGTGGCTCAAGTAAGATCTCTAGCCAAATTTTTTCTTTTTTTTTTTTTTTTCTTGCATGGGCAGGCGCTGGGAATTGAACCCAGGTCTCCGGCATGGCAGGTGAGAATTCTGCCACTTAGCCACCATCACAGTGCCTTCTACCAATTTTAACCAGTCTTAGGAAGGTGCTTTCCCAGACCAGGAAGACCTCGCTGTCTCTGCTCTGGATTTAAATCACTCTGCTTATATAATGATAGTGACTAAATGTGCAAATTGAAAAATGTTTTTGCATGAGGAAGAACAAAGGAATGTCAATACTGCAGGATGTTGAAAATAGATGGTAATTGATATTTTAAAACTTTAACTTATGTGTGAGACTAAAGCAAAAAATGTTTATTTGGTACAAAATTTATATTTTGATTGGTGCATTTCCTAATAAAACTTATGTGGACAGCTTAATTGAACACCATAGTACATGGAACCTTGAGTAGGGTATGAAATTTTGTAGGTTTATCCAGAGTGATGCCCCGATAAATCCCAGAGTGATTTGAACAGTGAATAAGAAAGTATTTGCAAAGTCCCCTTGGGGGAATGGTGAGAAAGGGGGAAAATTCAACTTCCCCAAGTGGAGAATTCTTGATATTTTCACAAGCAGTGGGGACAACAATCTTGGGCTTTGTTCATATGAAACTTAACCCCACAAAGGATAGGCTAAGCCTACTTAAAATTAGACCTAAGAGTCACCCCCAAGAGAACTGCTTTTGTTGCTCAGATGTGGCCTCTCTCTCTCAGCCAACATGACAAGCGAACTCACCACCCTTCCCCTCGTGACATGGGACATGACTCCAAGGGGTGTGGACCTTCCTGGCAACGTGGGACAAAAATCCTAGAATGAGCTGTGACTCAGCATCAAGGGACTGAGAAAACCTTCTTGAGCAAAAGGGGGAAGAGTGAAATAAGACAAAATAGAGTGTCAATGGTTGAGAGATTCCAAACAGAGTTGAGAGGTTATCCTGGAGGTTATTCTTACACATAATATAGATATTACCTTTTTAGCTAAGGTGTAATGGAGAGGCTGGAGGGAACTGCCTGAAAATGTAGAGCTGTGTTCCAGTAGCCATGTTTCTTGAAGATGATTGTATAGTGATATAGCTTTCACAATGTGACTGTGTGATTGTGAAAACCTTGTGTCTGATGCTCCTTTTATCCTCCTTATC
>PVIY010035020.1:0-26668 GCA_004026745.1 Myrmecophaga tridactyla
GTATGGGTGCCAAGTTGACAAGGGGTGGACTGTCATGATTGGGGACACGTGTCAACTTGGCCAAGTTGTGGTACCTGTTTGTCTGATTGGGCAAGTGCTGGTCTGCCTGTTGCAATGAGGACATTTCATAGGATTAGGTCATGATCACGTCAGCTGCATCCACAGCTGATTCCATTTGTAATCAGCCAAAGGGGCGTGTCTTCTGCAATTAGTGATGCTTAGTCTAATCATGGGAAGCCTTTTAAGGAGAACTCAGAGGAGACAGGCCCCATTCCTGCTTCGGCTGGTGAGCCTCTCCCGTGGAGTTCATCCAGACCCTCCATTGGAGTCGTCAGCTTCGCAGTCTGCCCTGTGGATTTTGGACTCTGTGTTCCTGCGGTCACGTGAGACACTTTTATAAATTTTATATTTGCAAGTGTTCCCTGTTGATTCTGTTTCTCTAGAGAACCCTAACTAATACAGAAGGCACAGGGCGATCTCTGCTGGCCTTCTCTCCAGGCCCCTGGGTTCCAACAACTTTCCCCAGGGTGATTTCTTTCTGCATCTCCAAAGGCCTGGCTGAGCTGCGAGTGCTGAGATGAGGAATGTTGAGCTGCTTGGGCTCTGCTACAATGAGCTCTCTCCTTTAAGCACCAGCCAGTTAAACCAAACATTGTTCATTGCAGCAGGCACGCCTTCTAGCCAACTGCAGATATAATCAGCAACAGATGAGGTTCACTTACCATTGGCTCATTTCCACAGCAACAGAACTAGGCATGTTCACCTGTCCAAGTTGACACCTGAACCTAACTACCACAAGATTAATAACATGTGTCTGTTGGGGCACATATTTAAACCTACCACATTCTACTCATTGGATTCCAGAAAGGCAAGTTCTTTCCACATGCAGACTGTAATCATTGTATCATAACATCTCAAAAGCCTTAGCTGTTTAAGTAATAACCAGTCTCATAAAAATTAGTTAGTGGTATGGCCTGTCTTGTGGCAGAGTTTCTCTCCTTCTACGGATCTCTTAATGCCAGGAAATATGTGATCTGCTCAAAATGCAATGGTGGGACAGGACTAGAATAGACATTCCTAGTACAGAAAGGAGAAGTTGTAAGGAAAACAGTGTTAAAGAGTCCCAAGCAGGCCTGAATCCAGCAGGACAAACTCATTAGAATTCAGGATCTGAGAGGTGTCTGTGGATTGATGCTTTCTCTTTTGGGCCTGTTGAAGTGGTAGTCTCATCCTTTCCAATGGCCATGTTCTGCCCATGCTGGGGTTCAGGGATCACCTTTTCTAACTAAAGCTAGGTTTACTCCTTTTGAAAACTGGAGTGTAGCCCCTACACTTTCCAAGTCATGGGGGAGGGGTGGTGGTAGAGGTGGCAAATCTCTTCCTGAACACCGTAGCATAGATTCCCAAACTCTCTGAACTTTGGGGGTGGGTGGGTAAAATATCCCTGAAATTTGGGCATAAGCCCTGCCCACTTCTAGCACCACAACAGTCCCCTCCAAGGGACTATACTGCTCTTTCCACATGGTGAATGGGCCCTCTCTTCTCTCTTGGTCCAAAGAGATCTCTTTGGTCCAGCCCTCTACTCAAAGGTTCTGCATTTGAAGCCATTATTCCTTTAAGTTATCCTTCTCTGTCATTTTCAGTCCAGGCCAGAAGTGCTTCTATTGATACAGAATTCACAAAACCCTTCTAACTTTTATTGTATCCTGTCCTGCCAGATAAAAGGCTTTCCACAGATCCTTTCTGGAGAAATGCGTTTCCAGTCCTGACTTTCACTGAGAAGACTGAATGTATCCATGAGTCATATACCTATTCTCTTTAGCAAATGCTGTTAAGGTAAATCTTTGTCTGGAACCACATTCTCTGGTGGTTCACTGTCTGGGAGCTCAGAGAAGTCACTTGTGGAACAACTTCTGGCCCTAGTTTCAGGACATATCACGTGGATACGTTTTGAATTTTCCAAATCATCAATTGCTGTTTCCTTTGTGCTTAAAAATACAGTCCTCAGTCTCCATACTTTAGATAATGAGATGAACAGTTACCAGAGACTTAATATATGTCTTTTGGGGATATCCTTAAATTTCAACACTATAAAGAAAGATGTTTTACAATAAAGGAAAAGTTCAGTAAACGTGGGCTTAATTATTTCTTATTCTAATGAAGAAAAATAGATAATAGCTTACTTCTATTTTCTGTAATCATGGGAAATTAACTTTTGCATTTAATAAATGAACATCTGTATAAATTTTATTCATATATTATGTGTTTTCCAGGGTTTTCTTCTAAGTCTTTCCTTAGTATATTTGAAAGGATATTTGGAGGATTTTTATTAATTATTATATACTAACACAATGTCATAATTAATTCACAATTTGTAAAAGTAATTTTCTTTAATAATGAGAAAAAATTTCTCTATTTTGCAGTAGTACCACACATGCTCCTCTCTTAAGAAACTGGCAATTACTTTAAAACTGGGTCAATACTTTATGAGTGGCCTCTATTAAACACTAGTAACTTTGGCAGTGAAAGTAATATACATCCCTTCTTTTAGGTAATGCTGTACCACAAAATAAACAAATTGTCACATGAGTATGGAATTTCATTTTGATGTGCATCAGTTGAAACAGTTTCTAATTATAATGACAAGCATCAACAAACAGCCAGAAAATAGTTTAAACAATATAGAAATAACTTTCAGAAGAGATGTGAGCTTCAGGTTTGATAAATTCTGTTTGGACTAAGCAGTAACGTGCCTATCAATTTCCAGGGAAAAGCTCTCCAATAATTGACTTTGGTTGGATTCCTGAACCAGACACTGGCAAAATGCATAAGACTTTACAATTTACATAACTAATCAGAGCCTATTACTGGATCTGATCTCAATTTCTAAAATTGTATTGCTGTACAAAGGAGAAGAGGGTGAAATGAATAGAAGGGTCTTAACTGCAGCAGTATCATTTTCAAATTGGTTAGCATACATATGATGCAAAATTAAAAGGAATTAAGAAAAACCTGTGTAGAAAACATCAGTAAATAAATAGGACATCATGTTTTTAATTTTTTTTTTTTTTTAATTTGCATATGGGCAGGAGGCACCAGGGATCAAACTCCAGACCTCCAGCACGGCAGGTCGGAGCTCTGCCTGCTGAGCCACGGCAGCCACCCGACATCATGTTTTTAGAGAATATTTTCAAGAGTCTTATTTGAAAATTGTCTTTGCTTATTTGAAAATAATATTTGAAAATTCACTATTAAACCCCCCTAGAAAGCCTTCTGCTTTTTGTTTTTCCACATTTTATAGCCCAAGGACAGGGAAGGTGCAGCTCATCAAACTAGCTATTTGTTGGCCTTTTGGGAGCCAAGGAAACCCATTACCCTTAAAAAGAGGTCAATTCTCTGATTCTCTGAATGCTAAGCTATTGCCTGAATTTGCCTCTTTGCAGTCCTCAACCTTGGGCTCTGTGCTCTTCTCCTTACAGTTACCTTTAGTTATTGGAGTTCTACTGTGAGGAGAAGGTATTTCTTTGTCTACATTGATTTATTTGCTTTTGTATTTGATTGTTTATATCAGCATGGAATCATGGATTTTTTTTTCTATGGATTAAAATCCAAATACTACCATCATTTATTTTCTTGCTCAAAGTGTTCTAGCTTTGGCCATTAAGAACTTCTTCATACAGTCACCTATGTTTTTTCAACAAGTTCTTAATTTTTTATTTTACTTATTTACTTACTTACATATTAAATTTTAACATTTCCCTATTTTGTGGCACAAAATATTTTAAGCTTATTTGTGTTTTCCCTGCCCAACCATGAAATCAAACCACATCTTCAAGGACCCTGTTTTATTTTATTGTGTATGTTTATGTGTTTGTGTGTGTGTGTGTACGTGTGTGTGCATGTTTAATTTGAGAATGCTGTTAAAAGACCAGAATCTGGGCATTATTATATTCCCTATTCCTATGTTGCTTCCAGACCCTCTTAGTGAATATAACTAGAAGATATGTGTATGTAAATTAAACAACACATACACAAACAGATATTTCTGTATTTATCTGTCTCTAAGTCTGTACTAAAATACATGAGTTTAGATTAATGCCTCTGATTCCAATCCAACACCTCAGGGTTAAATTTGATCTTTCTCCTCTCCTTATATAGAACTTCTTTCTCCAACAGTGACAAATGTGGCTCTTATTATCCACAATCTGTTTCTTTATTTAAACTGGCAGATACTGAAAGTAGTTCAGAACTGCTACATAAGTTTGTGAAAACAATTTTACTTATTAGATTACAACATTTGTGGACAGTTCTTTTTAAGTTACAGCATTTGTGAACAGTTCTTTTTGTCTACATCCTTATAGCATCCAACACTATGCTGTTTTCTACAGTTACGTGGCTTAGTTCTTTTCTTTCTCACCCCCTTTAGTGTGGTTACACTATTTACTTATGATAGTTAGACACATGGTTGGATTTGTATTCCATTTTGGGTCTCCCATGCCCAAGTCCTGTTCAGACTTAATTGTTTATTTTTGAGTATGTGAAGTTTATATGAAGCATCATATAGTCCTAATAGTCAGAGCTATACAAAAAAAAAAAAAAATCTTCAAGTAGCATCTAGCCATTCAAACTATACTATTCTTAATCTTACTCTCTTCCCTCCTGTGATGGTTGAGTTCTAGTGTCAATTTGGCTAAGTGATGATGCCCAGTTGTCTCGTCAGGCAAGCACTGGCCTAACCATTGCAGCAAGGATATTTTGTGGCTGGTTGATAGACAAGAAGGCTGGTTTATTAACTCATCAGTCAGTTGATTGCATCTGTGGCTGATTGCATCTAATCAACTAAAGGCGAATCTCTTGCAAACAAGATAATACAAGTAGCTGAATTTAATCCAATCAGTTGAAGACTTCTCAGAGAGAAGAGAGAATCTTCACTGTTTTTGCAGCCAGAAGGCCTCTCCTGTGCAGTGTATTGAGACCCTTCATCAGAGTTGTCAGTCTCACAGCCTGTCCTATAGATTTTGGACTCTTAAATTCCCATAGTTTCATGAGACACTTTTATAAATCTCATATTTACAGATATCTCTTGTTGATTCTGTTTCTATAGAGAACCCTGACCTATACACTACCCAACTGCTATAGGTAACAAACCTCTTTAGTTTTTAAATTCTTTCTTCCTGTATTTCTTTTAGCAAATTAACAGTTATATATGCATTTTCTTATATTCCTTTTTTCAGGAATATAAGAAAAAATATGGAAAATATCAATTAAATATTAACAATCCCACCCCAACTCTTTCTTTGAGATTTTTTTATGATTAATTGTTGACCATATAAATTCAGACTTCTTCTTTAAACAAATATAGAGGTGTTAACATTTCTGTTTTATACAAAAGTGGTATTATAATAAACATTCTACAAATATGTTATATTTACTCAAGCATATATTTTAGACAACTTTACATTCCTGAAATCCATTTAGAGAATTCTGAAAGCCTGTGGTGTCATATACTTAATGTATAAGAAAATAAGACAATTTTATAATTATCACCTTGAACAGAGTGTTCTGTCCTAGTGTTTTTGAAATTCAGAGCTCACACAAGGAAATCTAGAATTTTATATAATTGTAGGTTAAATAGTTCAAAATAACTGGTTGATTTGACAAAGTGATCATTATGACAAATTGTTTCAAAAGAACAATTTATTCAAAAATGAATATTTCTAAGTACTGCTTTTTTATTTCTTCTGTAATTTTTAGGATCTTGATTGATTTTGCAACTTTAATGCAACTTGAATCATTTTACATTCTTTTATCTGAATTTATAGGTAATCTTTCACAAACTTTGGGAGGGTTTTGAAACTTTGTATTTTTTTTTTAGGAAAGTTTCAATTTTCTATCTCTAAACATATCACTGTATGTGCACTGAAATTTCAAATGCTTCTCAGTACTACTTCAATCTCAAAAGCAAAATTGTTTTTAATTATACCAATATAATGACCTGGAGTTTTAGAAATTATGCTGAAAATGATACTGGTAAAAGTTCCTTATTTATGGAGTAAAAATGCATAGAAAATTCTAAAGATATGTTTTAACGTTAATGTTGCCATCACTGATGTAATATGAATTCTATCTCAAAATAAAAATACTTATACAATATAAAATATTCCACAAATAGTGCTTAAAATACAATAGGCCTTGTTTCTATAGAAATCAATTTTTGAAGAAGAATTACTAAATAATTGTTGGCAATCAATCTTTTCTTAGGCAATTCTCTAAGAGATGGAACAAAGTTTAAAAATTCATGAAAATAGGTAGAACAAACATAACTCACTGAAAATTGAATAGAAGAAATCAGAGAAAAAGACCAAATTCTTAAATATTGTAAAACTCTCCCCAAGGTAAATAAAATAAATAATAAGTGAAAAAAATCAGTGACTGGAAATATTTTTGTAATTTCAATCAATTTGTTTTTGATTCTGCATTGATTGAACCAAATAAACATAACTCTCTTTGCTTCTTCTCTAGAAATATCAGGATCCTATCATTAACCATAAAAAGAAAGTGACTGAATTTGAAGATAACTTGCCAACTTTTGATATCTAACTATAAACAATTAAATGTCCATTGATAACTTATTAGTTATATCTTGAGAAAGATTTTAACCTGATAGAATTAATTGAATTTAACTGTTTATAAATACATCCTGTCTTCTAATTCCAAATATCAAGCTTATCTCACATATATTTTTCAGTTATTTTATCTGATATCTAGTACAGTTTCAGAAGCTCTTATATACCTTTTGGAGCATTTGATTCTTTCTGGTGTCTGAGTGCTGACAGTATATTATAGAACATCCTGAAAATAAACAAAAGTTATATTAATATTTTTAAAGATAGTGCCTTTGTAAAATTTATAAACTGTGTGATTTTATAGAAACTTATGTGATAATTGATATGACAGAGAACTTTATGGGAAAAATGGTCTCTTCAAAATTTACCAGACATAAACTTCACATATTCTTCTAACACTAACTTACTTTTGTATAACTCTTCTAACTCATTTCATCTTTTCCACTCAGGGTATGAACATACAGAAAGGCAGTACTTTTCCTATTTTATGGTCTTTTTATTTATTCTAATAAGCCAAAATGAAAAAATGACAAAGAAGGCTGTCCTTTCAGGAATAATTTATTATAGCCTAAGAGTTCTCAAGAAAAGAGGGAATTCACTTGGAAGTAAATCTTTTTAATAGTGTTGCCATTTTATAGTAGAGAATGTTTTTTACTTCCTAAGAGTCCAACTAGTTTCCCTTTCCTTTCAAACTCTTTGTATAATATTTAAATACTAGTTTTTGGAAATCAGCAAACTCTTTAAAGTCTTAAATGGATGACTCTTGCAATCAGGTGAATTTCCTGTCTCTTCTTAGGGATTTGCAAAAGTCTAAGACAAAGCAAAATACTCACCTTTGGTACATTCTACCCTGTTTGAGTTTAAGTAGAGGGCTCGAAGGAGAGGGAAATTATCAAAAAGAAAAAAAAATACATCACTGAATATCTAAAAATGTAAACGTAATTACACTTGATTCCATCACAAAGAGATCTACCAATGTTCTTAAGATGAGTTAGTGATTCATCTTGGAAGTCATAGAATCATCCCTCAGGTTAAGTCCATACATGTCAATTGCTTGTTAAAAGCATAAACTCTGGCTATACTTCAAAGATTAGGGTTTAAAAGCCCTGGAAGTACTGAAAAATGTCCACTATGACTTTAGAATGACCTTGCCACCCTCCGAATCCCCTCCTCACCCTCACAGCTGTTCTTTTCCCCTGTTTTAATAAAATCAAATTGGCTGATTAAAATAATTCTTTCTGTTTCTGAGACAATCTTTGACTAACTAATCCCTAACTAATAACTAAAAGTCCTGGTAAAGCTCTGTACAAAGTCCTTTTCTTCCCCAAGGCAGAACACTCATGTGGAGTTTCTAACACAGCCAGATTCAGAGGGAAGGTTTATCTTTAGCAGTGCTCTAGTTGCATTTCTTCAATAAGAACACTCTTCCCTATTAAAATGCCTCTTAAAGCTCATTATGAGTACTCTATTGAAATTCCCACCAATGAGTTTGTTAGATCTATTTCTTCTACTGTCAATTACCTGAAGAAAAGAAGAATATAGTTTGCAGTTTAAGTATAAATATTGTCAAAGCATGTGCTTAGAGGAGTTAGGTTTTGGTTCTCTTTAAAATATCAAATCTTAAATCATGATTATTCTGATATTGTATGATACATTTGGATGTTCTTAAAAAGAATTTAAAACTTTTATCAATCATCATGTATATATACATATAATATATTTTTATACTATCCATATATGTATATGTTTATTTTTAGTAATTTCAAACCATATGTAACATTAAATATATTAGACATTGATGTCTAATGCAATCTTGTTTATTTCTAAATGATGACAACATAGGGTGAATTCGTGGTCATGCCAGTTTTTTATATGAAATTAGAAGCATTGATTGTTAAAGAAAAGGGTAACAAATATCATCTTGGTAATACTTGGAAATATTGGTAGAACTCTGAGCATTACACATAACTCCACTGATAGACTTCCTGTCAGCAGAAGCAGTCTTTATTCTCTCTAATATAAGACTCATCTTGTTTTCAACAGGTTCCTGATCTGACATTAAAAGAGCTAGAAGTTTTAGAAGAAAATGAAAACTTTCTTTATTCCTCACTCCTTCCAGTCTTCTTTGTATCCTGACTTATAACTTGGATCAGAATCCAACATATCCTTGTGGGTCAATCATAAGCCCAAACCCAGGGGAAAGTAGTTATATACCAAAATGATATGATTCTGCTTATATACACTGATGATCCAGGAGAAATATGTATGGGAGGAGATTCTGATGGAGCTAAACCATGGAAGGGAGTAAGAAAAACATTTTAGGTAATGTTGCAATCATGCATATCTTGATTGGGGCTCAGAGAATGAAAACACTTTCCAAATGACCTAAGATGGAATTGAAGTTCACACGCTACGTGGCAAGTAGAACCAAGCATATCCATTGGTGGTCCAAATATCTGTGGCAACAATGCTGCAGAGAACCCAAGGTAAGCCTGGATTAATGAATTTATAATTTAATATTTCAGTGCAAACATATGCTATTTTCCTTTAGCATACTAAAATGTGAATTTGAGACTTCAATTGACTGTGCAACTTGAGGAGTCTAGCATCAACTGTGTATAAGCTGATTCACTGAGGAAAAAATGGTTCAGAAATATTCCATAATTAGGGGAAATATACATATAATTTTTCAACTCAAGTAGGTACTAGAAGCACAAGCAAATTACATGATCAGTTATTTCACCTCCCAGTGCATTCCTGCTACCTGGACAACACTTAAACTATACCTGTGGTCTCAGAGTGACTTCATGATTTTTATATTTATTGCAAATATTCAGATGAAGCTTAGAATCTGAACTTTTAAATGCTAGGAGACTTCTTTGCTAGTAGAAATAGCCTCCCCTCCCCTGTCCGAGATGGTTCATTTCATCTGGCCCAAGTGTCTTTGTCTGAAGTAGTTTTCATGCCATGGGGTTACTTTTCATGATCACCACACTTCTCATGCTAGACTCAAGTTTGTGTAAGTCCTAGGGGGGCAGATATAAAGTGTAACCTGTGCAGAGGTGCCATGTTCTCCAAATGAATTGGAAGATGTTGTGAATTTATATAGTGAAACCTGGAGACCATGTATGGAAAAGCCCCCTATGGTTCTTAAATCAGGCTGGAAAAAATACAGGGCTGGATTGGGATAGGGTTGTTTACATGACACTGTGTTGGTTAGGTTCATGTGTCAGCATGGCCAAGGTGATGGTGCCCAGTGGTCTGGTCCAGCAAGCACTGGCCTAGCTGTTAATGTGAGAACATTTCATAGACTTAAATCATCAGGAAGTTGATTGCGTCTGTGGCTGATTACATCTACTATCAGCTAAGGAGAGTATTTTACTTTGCTATGGCTGCCAGAATGCAGTACAGCAAAGATGGACTGGCTTTACTAAAGAGGATTTTTTAGTTGCAAATGTGTATTTCTTCAAAGGAAAGACAGCTGGCTTTCCTCTGGTTTTCTCTGTCATGTGGGAAGGCACATGGGTGACATCTCCTGGCTTTGCCTCCTGGCTTCTGGGTTCAAATGGCTTTACCCAGGGTCATTTTTTTCTGCATCTTTGAATATCTGAGTCTGTGTTGGCTCTGAGCTCTGTGCTGAATTGTGCTGGACCATGCTGAGCTGCTCCTCTCTCTTCCCACTTTCCCTTTTTAAACCTCCAGCTAATTAGATTAAACATCTCATTGTGGAAGGCACTCCCCTTAGCTGACTACAGATATAATCAGCCATTGATGAATTTCACGTCTTGATGGTTTAAGTTCACAGAACTACTAGGCAACATCAACTGGCCACGTTGGCATGCGAACCCAACTACTGCAGGGACTGTCTTCTGCAATGAGAGACATTTGGTACAATCAGTTGAAGTTTCTTAAGGGAGAAGTGATGACTTCAGCAGTCAAAAGAGAGAGTTTTCATCTCTACTTCAGCCAGCAAGCCTATCCTGGGTAGTTCATCAAAGACCTTGATCAGAGTTGCCAGCTTGTGGTCTATCCTATGGAATTTGGACTCATGCATCCCCACAGTTGTGTAAGACACTTTTATAAAACCCAAGTTTATAGATACTCTCCTGTTGGTTTTGTTTCCCTAGAATACCCTGACTAAGACAGTCCCCATAGTCAGAGGTTGTGTATTTAGTTTGTCAGCTTAAGCATCTGGTTAACATCTTTGTTAGTTTGCTTGGTTGATTAACTGAAAAGAGGAACCCAAAAACAGACTACATGGAGTGGAAATGAAATGTTTGAACTTTATTTTTATGTTGTAGAAAAGATATTGAAAAAATTGGATAGATAGGAATAGCAGAGTAGATTTATTATGTAATGCTGCTCACACATATCTTAATATGCACATTCTTGTTGGCAGAGCTGTAGAAATACATTGGTGAGGGGAGTCCTAATACCCTCAATATCTTCGACAATATTATCTTCATGCCAAGATGACTGTGACTGTTGATACTGCCATCATTAAACTGTTCTTCTTAAGTTTAATAAGGATGGGATTCTGGGATGGCATAGGCCAAGTGGCATTTACATGCCAGAAACAAAGTGTGTATTCAATTGTTAATTGAAAACAGAGCCAAAGATGTAATTGGAACACAGTAGTATTTATTACTGGTTTATAGATTAAATTATTTCTAGAACTGAAACAGATGGGCACCTTATTAAAATCCTGATTAATTTGTATAAGCAAATAGGCTTTAGATGTTGTGAACTGAATTCTGAATTCTTTAAGAAGCAAAGGAAGCTGCTGCCCTGTAAACAATTACCACAGTGTGACTGTTAACACACCAGTGCCTCTTAATTGAAGGAGGAGTATGTTTCTGCTTGGGGAAGTACTGGATTACTCAGCCAAAAGTTTATACCGTATGTCTCTCTCCTAGCCATCCCCAAAGGAACTCGGAGTCATATACCAGCATATCTTAGCAGTAAAAAAAGAGAAAATAACCAGAACTTTTATAGATTACTTGATACTGGCTTTGAAATGATAGTAATTTCTGAACTTATTTCTGAGACTCAAAATGCCACTGTAGCTCATCAGTTCTAGGAGAGCTTAATAGTGGTGAGGTGGTTAAATGGAGTTTGACAAGGCTCTATTTCTCTACCAGTACCATATGTCCCAGAGTCCATCCTGTGGTTATTTCTTTAGAGTCAGAATGCATAGTTAGAATAATTAGAGTTAACAACTAGCAAGGAAACACATTGGTTTTCCAACCCATGGAGTGAGGGCTCTTATTGTTGGTATGGTCAAGTGGAAGCCACAAGAAGTTCCTCTAATTATCAAAATGATGAACTGAAAGCAAGGCCACATTTCTTGAGGTTTTTCAGAGCTAAATGTCACTATCAAGGACTCAAAAGATTCAGAGATGGTCATGCCTATCATATCTCCATTTCAATTGTCTGTTGGTTTTTACAGAAAGAGGATTGATCTTGGAAAGTGGTTATGAGTTATATGATAACTTACTTCTAAAGTGAATCTTTCAGTTATAGGTATTGTTCCAGAAAGCTTTATTGAATTCCCTTGCTGTAAGAATTCAATAAGAACTCTGGCAACTGGTATTCAGCTATGGAACAGCTAAGTGTTGTTTCCACATGTCAAGGACCACCAGAAGTTATTTGCTTTAATCTAACAGAAATAGAAGTACATCTTCACAGTCTTGCCTCCAAATTAGGTTAAGTCTCTGGTCTATGCCACAATAGAGTCAACAAAGATCTTGACCATCTTCACATTCCAAAGAACATCAATCTCACCCACAGCATCACTGACATTACACTGATTGGACCTGATGAGCAAAAACTAGCAAGTCCTCTAGATGTCATATTAAGGAACTCAGGAACTAGAAAGTAGAAGATAAATGCTGAAAACTTCAGAGGCTTGATACTCAGTGAATTATAGACATCCAGTGGCCTATAATATGATGGAATATTTCATCCAAGGTAAAAGAAAAGCTGCTGAAAAATCTTAGTAAATTTTTGGATAAGGAAGGCAAAAGTATGCTACATTTGAGTGTACTACTATGATTTATTTACCAAATAATCCATGATACTTCCTCTTTTGTAAGGACCACAACACAAAAAGGCTCTGCAGCAACTTCAGGTGGTCACAAAGCAGATCTTACAATGGGGCTTTATGACATAGCTAATTCAGTTTTACTCAAATGAACCGTGGAAAATAAGAGGGTTCTTAAGAACTTCTGGGAAATCTTAACACAGGTGTCGCAGTGCAGATGCCTATAGCTTGGAAGAAAGACAAAAACATAACCTCTTCTTCAATAATTGTTTAATCCAACTTCTGGATTGTTCTTAGGCCTGGTAGAAATTAAATATCTAATCATGAGAGCATGACCTGAGCTCCTACCATGAATTAGATGTAACTGATTTCACCAAGCTCTTGGTTGAACTTACACAGTAAAACATATCACTAAATGGAAGTTGTATTTAACATATCAGGCATGAGTATGGCCAGAAAGTTCAAGTTAGTCTCATGACTCCTACTTACATTTTTGCAACAAATAAATATTCTGCATTGCTTCTTTCCCCTTTAATCACACTACGGCCTCTTGGGAAATTCTTTATTATCAGGGGACCTAGAAGGAAAAAATATATTTGTGCCTTGTTTACAGAATATTGAAAATAATTTCAGCAGGGCCAGAACTACCCATAACATGATTTTATTAAATGAATTTGCATGCTTCTTGACAATTACGATGATTGCTCTGTTAAATGCATTCAGAATAGGTGAAAATATAATAGTAGAATCTTTGCTTCCTTGGTTGACTTTGTAAAATCGGTGATAATATTGCAAAATGTGAATCCATTGGCTTTTATTTGCTTCAGCCTTTTCTGTTATGGAAAAGGATCTTCAGAATTAAAAGGATACAAAATACATTTGTAAGATGAGATTGAAAACTAAGCTAAGTAATTATAAGAACCATCTATAAGCTCTTTATAATTCCAGTATTCTGGTTTAGAAAAATCACATCAAAAAGTATCAGCAAATTACTTTGTTTTATGATAGTAATCATGGTTAAGTAACCCTTTAAAAGGAAGAAATGTCAGAACACAGGAAGGAGCAAATATGTTATTTTTCAAAAAAAAATTTAATGTATATCTGGTTATAAATTGTTATTAATATTTTGGCAAAAGAAAAGATGAATCTCCAACAAGTCATTTCATCTGAAAAAGGTCAAACCATAATCTGTTCTGTTCTTGTTTCCATGTCTCAGTGAGTGAAACCATAAAGCCCACCCAGCATTACCAGTTTTCATTCACCCTCTATGCTTATCCACACAGTTTACAGATTCTACATTCTCAGTACCCATGTGTATCTATACCCTTCTATCATTTCCACCTGTCATTCCCTTAACTCAGGATTCATCAGTTTATACCTGAGTCATTAGAAGAAGCTCATGAATTTCAAGCTAATCTTTTCTTCCTTAAATCTCCCCTTTACACAAAAACCAGGGTGATCTTTCTAAAATGTGACTCTCCTATGCCCATTTTTCCTTAAAATTATTCAATGACTTATTATTTGAGCAAATTCCTTCACATGAAACAAAGCAAACTTCATGGTTTGACATCTACCAATTCCTGTGGCTTTGTCTTCTGCCATTCCCTCAGGCTCACTCCCTCCTCCTTATTGCACAAAACCCTATATAAAGCATTACTGTTGGTAGATGAATATCATTCTGCAATGCTCTCTTCTTTCTGTGAAATATCTCCCAATACCTCACCCCTGCCATAAACATATGCACACATATTCCCTGGCTAACAAAATGAGCTGTGTTAGTTTGCTGGCTGCCAGAATGCAATATACCAGAATTGCATGTGCGTCAGCTCTGCTGTAAAGTTTCTGTTGGCTCTGAGGCTTCTGTCATTTCCCATTTCTGTCATTTCTAACTCTTTCCAAAATGTTTCCTCTTTTAAAGGATTGCAGTAAACTAATCAAGACCCACCTGGAATGAGTCATATCTTTATCTAATGAAAAGTTAATATCCACAGTTGGGTGTGTCATCTAATCAAAAGTTAATATCCACAGTTGGGTGTGTCATCTAATCAAAAGTTAATATCCACAGTTGGGTGTGTCACATCTCCCTGAAGAAAATCTAATCAAAGGTTTCCAACCTACAGTACTGAATCAGGATTAAAAGAGCTGTTCCTACAATATTGGATCAGGATTAAAATATGGCTTTTCTAGGGTATATAATAGACTCAAACCAACATACTAGCTAACTAATTGTTGTCACTGTTTTTTTTATTGCAATATGTTCAAATGTCACCTCTTTAGAAAATATTTCTATGACTACGGTCAAATTTATCATATTTATGTACACCATGTGCATGTCTGTCTTAGTAGTGGTACTTGTTCTGATTGCTTCTCTTGACTACTACATTTTAAGCATTTTGATACTGGGGATTGCTGTGTTTGATTTTTGTTTTTTCCAACAGAGTTAAGCACATAGCAAGAAAACAAAAATGTTTATTGTTTGAATAAGTGGAGAGAGAATAAAGTTTTTAGAAAACCAAATAGTAATAACTCAAAGACTTAGCATACTAACTTGAATGTAAATAACTGCTGAATTAAAATGCATTTAATATATTGTTCTAGTTCCTTATCCAGAAACTAATCCTTGCAAACAAACACTGACGATGCATGTTAGATATCATTGACCTCCTTGTGTCTATAGATAGAGATACATGGGACACCTCCGAGTAGGAACATTCGCACTGATCATTGTCCACTCGAGTTTCATTTAGAATTTTTCCCTCTATTTCTTCCTTCTTTAACATGGCCTTTCCCATTCCCATGATATAAGGTAAAGCCATACTTCATGTACTTCTTTTTCATGTACTCCTTTGCCATATTTCATGTACTCCTTTTTAGCTCTGTACCCAGTCTTCCTCCTTATTCTGCGTATCCTCCCTCATCTAAACTTATTTGTCACATCTGGCATTATATCTTATAAAATCCCTGTTCTATCTGTATAATTTTCACAAACTGGTCGAAAATGCCTCAATTTGAATATGTTTCATTTACCTAACCACATTTTCAAGAAACTGCACATTCTCTCATAGACTTCTGGATCTGGGGAGCCATTCCAAAATTTACACTGTCCTTCTAGACTATAGGCATTTCTTCATTCCCATTGTAAAGTCATTTACTTGGAGATGATACCAAATAGCAGTGTTTTCACTATCACCCTCTATGGCAGAGCATGATGGTGTGTATCATTATCCATATTTCTCCTCTTCTTTCTGTACACACAGTTAAGCCATGTTTTCCAGTTCTCTCGTAATTATGTGGGAGCAGCTGAACTCTACCTGGTGGAAAATAGATGGACATGGAGCGTGTCACTTCCAGGGATGGCTTCTACAACATCCCACTGGTTCCTCACTCTACTTTCACATATTTCTCAGCCAGATACAGCAAATCGTGCCAATGGCCAAAAGTCATGGAAGAATCCAGGGCACCTGTATGACCTTGAAGCCTTCATTCAGCACACCCAGTTGTACTGCACTGTGCATGAAAAAGAACCTATATCGATTTTTGTTTGTTTTTTTGCATGGGCAGGCACTGGGAAATGAACCCGGGTCTCTGGCATGGTGGGCGAGAACTCTACGTGCTGAGCCACCATGGTCTGCCCTATATTATTTTTAATGAATGGGATTTGGGGATTTCTTTAGAGCAAACAGTGTTATTTCTCTTACTCAATATACCTTCTCAATGCAGAAATTTTCTGGCACATGGAGGAGAATTTGGATATGCTTCACTTTGTTTCATTCCATCCCCATTCTTACCTTATCCGGAGTAACTTTAGTTTCCTCACAATTTCTTGGTATTTTATATTGCGACAACTTTCACTCTGTTTTTCTTCAGTAAAACAAGCCTGAAGCCACAGTCATGATTTATTTCCTCCCTGAACTGAACTACATCCTAAATCATTAATTTGAAATCCATCTATCTAATAACAAACATGTACCCACTAAATATGTTCTTTCATCATTTTGGCCTTTGCAACTTCCCAAATATTTTTTAGATTCTCATTTTCTTCTTGGCTTTACTTCCCTAACTAAATGCATTGTCATGGTTGGGCATTTCAGGTCACACTTATTTTCAAGTCCCCCTCTTCTCCTGCTTTCATTTAAACGTACTCCCAACCTGGATCTCTCTAATCAAAACATTTTTTTCCCTCTCTTGAATTTTGCTGGAGAAAACCACATAATTCTGCCACGTAGGGCAGATTTATGGTTTCCAATTTCAGTTGGGCCCTCAAAATTGCTTGGCAATTCCATTACTTGTCTACTCAAATGATTCTTGGTTTGATAGCTTTGACCGATGTAGAGGTATGAATATAGCTCTCTCCTTCACCGCGTCTTGGACTTATTTCTGGGCGTCTCAGAGGAGCTCTTCACATACACCCATTTGTGAATTTATGAACTCAGTCCTCGAGCTGTGTGACCCAGTCTAACTCTCTTAATTCAGCTTCGACTTGTGCACATCTGCTTCCCTAACTGCTTGTAGAAGCTTTATTACAGCCACATGCACTCCTGATATACCACCAGGAAAGCTCATTCCCAATGCTCTGAGGATTTCTTCTCCCACCGAGGGTCAGTTCCCTATTGAGAAGGGCTTCCTGACAGTCTATTAGCAAATGCAGAGTTAACTGAACTCTATGTCTCACATTGTCTTCCCTAAGGAAGCCTGAGAGCTTGCTTCATATATTCTCCTTCAGTGCTTATGGTGTTACAGACGTCGCCATCTTTCCCATATTTCTCTCATCTCATCCCCCATCCTCAGAACTTTCATCAATCAAAATCAGCGTTGCCTTACCTGAACCTCAAAACTCCAGATGCCCAGAAGACAGCGTTTTTATAAGAAATATATTAAAGGCACAGCATTTTGGGGGTATGCAAAGGAGAATTAAGGGAGGATACTTAATGTCTAATTCACACTACATCATGAGCCAAATATAAGTTATTTTTTGCTATTACAAAATAAATATATATTGCTATATTTTTGTTATATGTTTCTATATCATCTCCTTTTATCTCCCTCTTCATTTATTTTCTGTATGTAGAGCATTCTATCAAATCCTTCTTATTTTTTAAGATATAAACACACTCTGCTTACTATAAGCTGATATTATTGCCTCTAGCCTCACATGGGAAAAAATACTTCCTCTATTCATTTAACAAACTTAACCATTCAACACACAGTGCGCTAGGTAGGTGCAAACAAAATAATTTTAAGCATGTTTCCTATATCCAAGATGCAAACAGTGTAAAATCAAAGACACTTGGTAACAAAAAGAAGTTAAATAAAATGTTAAAATTGCTTTGATAAAAGGCTGTAATATGGTCTAAGGTCACAATGCAGGAAGTAATTTGACTTGGAATGTAAACAAAGGCTTCTTAAAGGAAATGGTAAATGAGCAATATTTGATTACATCAGTAGTGGCTATTTCTCCTACATAAGATTATTGTAAATACCAAAAATAATAAAGCATTATAGAAACAATTGGTCAAGCTGGAAACAGAAAATATATTTTCAAAATACTGTGGTGTGTATGTATTTATGTTCGTGTTTGTCACTTACCATAAGAAAACTTCTTGGCCTCTTCTTCATGAGAACAATAATTTGTGCCTCTGTTTTCATCCTTACCATTCTATAGACGGTGCTACCAAATCTGTAAGCCTCTTTTACTTATCACCTCCATGGCTCTTTCGTGCTCCTACATCTTGCTAGTTATGCCAAGAATGCAAAGCCCCGACTGATTTTATATGGGATATTTCCCAGGATTGTGTTTGCAGCAAACAACCTTGAAGAATGAGGCAATGTCTTCCTCTGAGGCAAAGAGCAGGCTAGCTTATTGTTAAATGGTGGATTCCCTAGGCTCAGTGTTCTTGATAACCTTACCTAGATAGAATTAGTGATAGTGTGTTATTTTTAGTATTGTTGGAACATTGTCAGTATTCACAGAGGTATTCATAATATATTTCTTTAAAGAGTTCTGTGCTCTGGGCTTCTGGAGTTGTGGGGTTCAGGTAATGCGACATTGATTTTGCATCTGCAAACATTGTGTGTGTGTCTCTGCCTGTGTGCCTGTGTGTGTGTGAACCTATGTTAAAAATGCGTTTTTAATTAAATGTCAAATTCAGCTTAGCGCTGGAAGCACTATCTATGTTTGTCTGAGGAGTGACTGTCAGCTTGTCTCTCGCCCTGTCAAATTGTCAGCTGCCATATTATGATTTCTTCAGGCCAAAGCATCACAGAGCTCCATATCAGCAGTGGCTCAATAAAAGTGGGCCAAAATGTGAGACAACGTATTCATTTTGGGAGATTGGATTTTATACTTTTAATTATTTAAGGATATTTTGGGAACTTTTACAGCAGATGAATCAATAAGTCATAAATCCCATTCAGAGTGAGGCATGAAAAGAGAAGCTGAAATACATCTGAGTCGTATTTCCACTTGTAGAAATACCATAGACTTGTGCTGTAATTGTGGGGGATGCCTTTGTTCTGTTATTGTGAAAGCACCATTTTAATTCAATGTTTCTTTGTCTTTTGAAATTTTCTCCTTGAATATCCATTTAGAAAAATCTTTGCCTATCTATTTATCTATCATCTGTGTATCCTTCTATCTACCTATCTATGTATCTATCTATACCTACTTATTATTATGATTCATTCACCAGGGCTGATTCAGCAGAAGTAGTAAAGGCATCTGATGATAGCAGCAGCTGTGCTGTCAGCCTGCTGGCGCTCAGCAGTACCAGCTGTGCAAAGGGTGGCACTGTAACCTGACTGCTCTTTGCATTATGATCGTGGCTGTAGTACTTAAAACTTAGCATCCTTGCCATCCTTTCTATTTCCTAGTTGTCCAGCCAGCCTGTCAGCCTGATGAGCCAATAATCAGGTTCCAATATTTTTGTCCTACTTAAAAATTAGAGCTCATTTTTCTTGCTTGAAATGACAAAATCTGCTCAAATAGAAAGTTGGCAGCCATATTCTTTGGTGTTAAGAAAATTAAAATTGCTATAGTTCCCTAATAAATTGAAGTTCTGACCATGATGAAATGACTATAATTTTAGTCAATATACTCCAGTACCACTCCCTTATATGTTATAATAAGCTACTCAAGTTTTTTTTTTTTTTGCTTAGAATTTGATTGGTTCAATTTTTGCATTTGTGACTTTCATTATATCTGTGTCCTTCTGTTTTATATATGTCTCTTATAAACCATGTAGAGTTGCCAGGCAGTGACATAGGTTGCAACTTTCCATAAATCCAGAGCTGTTCCTAGTGAATTAAGCAGCCTGTTCATCATGACCTGCTTCCTATTTGGAATTCACAGCAAGTCCTGGAGAGAAAATCATGTCAGCTCTTGCCATCATAAACTACTTTCACAGAAACAGATGTGTGTGATCCTTGCAGCAATCTTAGTTAAGTCATATAAAGTAGATGTCAGTTTCTCCAATTTACTGTTGATTAGAGGTAAGCAAATTTCCTGAGGAACCAGAGAAAGGAAAGCAGGGGTTCGAAAACATGGTTTGTGATTTTACGTCATGTCCTTTTATAAGAGCATGGTGCCACTTCTATGCACCTAAACAGTTCAGTAAATCAAGATTAAGTAATTTTCCCAGCATCATGCAACTCAATTTGGATAAATCCATGTCTTTTTTTCCAATGCGTATTTTATATCTTCTTTTGTATATTATTCCAATTTGTACATTTTGTCTAAGGAAGCAAATGTTTAAATTTGGAAAGGGGGAGAATATGGGGAACATTTTAAAAACATCTTTCCACGAAAATAAACAGCATTCTGTGCCCTGAAAAAAAAATGTATACATATATATATAGCAACCAGCATAGTACCAGGCTTTGTTCCTTGGACTTGCATGTGTTGACTTATTAAATCTTCATAGCGGCCATATGAAGAAAACACAAATACTATCCTTTTGCAAGTGTGGAAAATGAGACAGAGAGAAAGTCACTATGTTCTCTAAGAATTCACAGGTAATAAGTGGGAGAACTAGGCTTCACACTGAGTCCTTTTATCTGGCCTTTGTGTTCTAATAAACACTGTTATTTTTAGTCTATATAATATAGTATTAGAACACCATAGACTAGGAGAAAATGGACTTAGAGAGTTATATCCCAGGGAATCTATGTTTACTTATTGATGATGCTTTGGGAATTAATATTTCTCTAAGAAATCACTATAATACATTATCTGAAATAAATAATATGTTTCAAAAATGCTTTCTTTTCAAAGCCCCACTAAGATAAAAGGCTGTTCAGAGCAGTGGTTAAGGGGACTGACTCTAAAGTCGAACACCTCAGTTTCTGATTTTTTTGTTTTTACACCATTCACCAAGCCTTGTTCTGAGCCCTGTGGCAGTGAGCAACATGGTAAGTAACATCCCTGGTCAGATGCAGATCACATACTACAGAAGGGAGATAGACAATAAAAAAATAAAGACAAAAACAAATATATATATATATCATATTACAGTTACTCCTATGTAAAAAATGAATGCATGTCAGCAGTTTAGAAAGTGTTACGTTGAAGTGGCCGAGGACAATATCACTGAGAATTAATATTTGAACAACATCATGAAGGCTGTAAGAGAATAAAGTGTCTCTTCTCTTCCCTGGGGAGATGGAATCTCCAGGGACACAGTCCAGAAGTGGGCAGGAGCCATGTGTGTTCAGAGATTTTAAGGACGCTGATCAGATACATATATGCAGGGGTAGTATGCGAACCTCTTTTCTCCTTCTAAGAATAGCAAATGTGGCTTTCACAGACTTAAGAAAAAGCCTGCTGGCTTCATCTTCTTAAGTGGAGTTCCTCCTAATCAAATAAATTCCTCACAAATTATTTGAAGATATTGACCTGGAGGGAAATATTTTATAAACCCAGAGACTATTGACCATACAATTTTACTTTGTGCATGTTATTTTTAAACTTTCCTAGAAATTTGGATGAAATACAGTTATTTAGCTAAATGATATTCAATATCTCCCATTTTTATCTTGGAACTCTGCATTCCCTGGGATCACAGGACAAAGAAATTTCATGATGAATATTTGTATGTTCACTGCTTTTTTTATGTTTCTGCCTAGACAAAGTCACTATATGGCTGTCTCTAGGAATGCTAATCAGTGCTTTTGGGGGTCATTTTGTCATCGGTATTCTATCATTTTCTTTGTATTCATAATTAGAGATTTCATATCACTGTCTTCTGTATGGTGATGACTCCCCAAAGAAACACTCCACCTGAGATCTTTCTCCTCATCTCAAGACCCTTATGTATACCTTCTATCAGCCACCTGCTTTTTGATAGCTAAAACTTAATGGCATCTCGAACTTAATATATCCAAAGCTCCATTTATCTTATTCCACAAATTTATTTATCTTCCTGAATTTTCTATTTCAGTGAATGACATTAATAGTTCCAAAATTCCCAAAGCAGAAGGGTGAATGATCATAAATCCGTAATACATTCTCTCTCTATCTATTCATATGTAGAAGGAACATATTATTACTATCCTGGTACTCATGCTTTTATCTGTCCTGTTCTTTCCATTCTCAGTGATATTGTTTCAGTACAGAGTTCCATAATTTTTTTGTGTGGCATTCTATGATACAGTCTTCTATCATACAGACTTTTGCCTGACTCTCTAAATAATTTTCCAAAATTCAGCCAATGATATGTCCTTTTTTCTAAATAGTTATTTTATCAGATTGTTTGAACATTGAATTTATCTTCATTTGCAGTCCAAAATAGTTACCTGAAATTTGCTTTTTTGCTTATGTATATGTGTATTTCCTTTTACTGTATATTTGTTTCCTAAACTCTTTGACGCAGTTTTCTGCGGGCACTCAGACTGCACAATACAGCCAGGAGAGAGTTTTTCTTTTGTGCTGATAATTCTTAGTATATAAATTTTGTTTTGGTAGGGTTTGTTTTTGAAGTTTGCATTCTTTATATGTAACAATTGTGTTTTACTTTTTCTATATCCTCTAACTCCAGGGTTTTCTTTTTCTCCCCCTCCCCCATTCGACATTCACAATTGAATCATATTCTTAGGAAAGACACCTTGATGAAAATATCAGAATGGGAGCTCTGGCCATTTATCATTATTATCCCTAAAAGGTAATAACTTAAAAACAAAATAAAATCACTACCACAGCAGCAAAATTTAAAGAGTTTCTTTCTTGTCTTTCCTTCTAGTTTTGCTTCTCTTGTGCCTCATCAGAAGACAAAACTTCAGTTAGGTTAGTTTTATGAAATGCAATGTCTTAACTCCCTCTCTCTTTCTTTATTTTTCTGGGGGAAAGAAATCACAATGGCTTGAAGTTGAAAATGTGCATACCACCTCATTCACACACACTCATACTCAGACTGAAAAGAATATCTCACTTTCCTTTTAGCCAGCGCACCTAATGTACTGTGAGGCAAGGGTGGACTTGAGACCCAGGCTCCATCTTTCTTATCAGTTACAGAGGCAAAGTTGCCATTTACGATGAAGCACCACAGCTGAACCCACTCCCTTGTCCTCTCCCAAACCAGTCATTCTACTCAGCACTGGCCAAAAGACAGAAATGCTAATTGCAGCCTCTTTTGGGAAGAGATGGCTTTCTTTTTCTTTTTAAACAGGTAAAGCCATCATTTTTCTATTTTCCAAGACGGCCAATGTTATGGTTTCCTATGAAGTCTTGCTTACTTAACTCACTAAAAGCATGGCTTTTGAGGGCTCTTGGTGGATGCTGTTGCTGCTGTGGCAGATTTTCAATGTACTATGTTTTCAAGCCTCACTTACTCAATCCTCCCATTCTCAAACATTCAGCATCTGTGCACACTCCTCACTTCTGAGTTTTTTAAAAGATTGGATATTTTCAGTAGGGGGGTGGTGTCTCAGGTTATCAACCCAATGGTAACAGATAGAGCGTGGTTCTTTGGTTTCCTAAATTCTTTTGTTGCCCAAGTAGCAAGAGTTTTGCTTTGTTAGTCTTCCATTTCTGTCCTTCAGCTAATAATTCATGGATCATGGGTTCAGGGTCTACCAATTTCAAAACTTCTTTCCCAAATGCTGTGCATAAATCCTTATCAGCCCAGAAGTATATACTAACATTCCACCTGTATAATCCTCATCTTTAGCAACTAGCCCACAGTCACCAAACAAACCTGGTACTCAGCTTAATTTTTCAGTCCAATGCCCAGGAAAGGCCTTCATGTACTTTAGGAATTTAGGAATTCATCACTCAACACCTCCAGCAATGTGCTAACTGCCATCACGGCATCCTCGAGCCCAACTGTGCTTTGGAAATCCTTAACAAGGAGGCCATGACAACATCAGAGATATGCAAACATCTTGATGCTGCATTTCCCAAAGAACATTCTGAAGAGTTATGCAAAGTAAAGATTGAAAATCATTAAACTGGATCCTATTGGATGTACTCTGGATATGTGCTTTGGGTATGTGACTCTTATATGTGACTCAAAGTGCTTCACATGGAGTCATTCCACGATGAGCAGAGTTGGTTTTTGAACCATATGGTAACAATTCTTGGCACTGTTTTTCACAATTTCCAACAAAAATCCATATGCAGCACCCCTCAGATTGGTCTGGTGTCCATCAATTCTGTCTGTTTTCTCAAGAGTTAAAAGTTCAAAGGAAGAGGATAGGCAATAGGTAGTTGGTTCTTCCTGATCATGAGCTACATCTGCTGTTTCATAAGCAGCTTCAGTCAGATTGGAGAAAGCCCAATACGCATTTGAAGCACTCTCAGTTCAACACTAAGGCCCTCAATCAAGCATTGAGATATGGAAGTCAAGTACACATCATTTAGGGTAGCTTCAGGATGCAGTTCACAAATTCTGCCCACAGTCCATGCAGTTGTATTTTGAACTACACTGGGGTCTTTAGGTGGTCATAGCCTGTATAACTAGTGGTTTGAACTGATTAGGCTCTGGTCCTTCCAAGATAAAGGCAAATGCTCTAACTACTATATCCTAGTGTTGCTAATCAGGGTTCTTGATATGTTCTTAATTGAAGGGCATGTGGGACAATGTCATCCTCATAGAACGTAGCCAGAAGCATGAGGCATATCCCTGCTGCTTTGTAGGGGTTCCAGTTATCATCATCATCAATATTTTCATCATGTTTAGTGAGGTTTGGAACCAGGTACTGTAGCTCTCCATTGGCATAAAATGTGCTGATGTGCTCAGGGGGCCGTCCTTGTTCTGCTGTGTCTGAAGCCTTAATGGCCAAATCTATTCCCTCATCACAGACATTAGGTCAGAATTCTATTCCTTGTAGGGCCACCTCATCATTGTCACTTTTCATTGCTTCGACTGTGATTGTATAAAGAATGGGATCCATATATGTCTCCATGTACTGATACTACAAGGACATTGTCTTTACCAGATTCTATAATGAAGCCACTCATACTCTTGTATCTGGACACTATGTAGCTTCACATACCAACTGCATAATAAAGTACCTTTCAGACTGTCAAAATTTGCTTTAGTGAATTCCAACAAGTTCAAGACTGCATTAGTAGCCACTAACTTTACATTATTACTAGACTCTTCTTTCCTCATCTTCTGGATTAGGTCAGTCAGAATCTCATTGGGTTTCTCATATAGCTGCTCTGGATCTGAAGCTTGACAAATGTAGCCAATAGCTTCCAGTGTTGACTCCTTCATGCACTCTGTGTCATTGGGGTTTGTGATATTGGTCCCCAGTTGAGGAATTAGTTCTGACCATTGGTTCACTGGGATCTGTGCACAAACAATATTAACCACACATGCAAGGCAGAACTTGGCTGGTAAGTTTCTGTGCACAAAGTTTGCAAAAGATTCTTGACTTCCTGTTGAACATTAGTACGAATAGCAAGCCATCTTTACTGATACTGTTCCTTGATGTCTAGATCCTTAGAGGTCAGAGAGTTCTTGATTTGTAGACTGGTTTCAACTCTGACAACTTGTTTCCTGGACTTGCCAGCAGTCTGGACAGTTCCACAAGGGAAATGGGCAGGTTCTCCAAGCTCCAGGAATTTCTGTGCCACTTCCAGTTCAATTCTTTCAGGAACCATGGTCTTTTCGAGCATGATGATGAGCTCCGTGGCGGAGGTAGTGGCAGTGACTCCCCCTCAGATAATGGTCCACCAAATGGTTGATGGTTGTAACTAATAATATGTTCTTAAATATAGGTTTGAGGATGTCATTGTCTTGTTTTAAAGTTTTCCATGAGCAGTTCTCCTTCTCTAAAACTATCATCCACTGCTTAAAATGGCTGATTCCTCACTATCCTTTAGTTCTCAGCAAAGACATAATTTCTTTGAAGATACCTTCCTTAAACCACACCAGACTGATGCATTTTCCCCCATTCCCCAAACATATTGCTTATCACCTGTACTATAATTCCCTGATAACTAGTTGCTTTCACTACTAATTTATATATAGTGATAAAAAAGCCTGTCTCTTTAACTTGTATTTGCATGGTTGAACATAGCATTGGATGGATTCAATATTTTCTGATTTGAATTATTCTTCTATACAGGCATAGTCAATAAGAATCTAAATTTGAGATCTATTTTATAAAAGGCTACACGCTATGTGCTATAGAAATTTTGAATACATAATGAAGTATAAAATTGCTGCCTCATAGTGTGTGGTCTGATATTGACAATACAAGGAGTAGCCCATGAAGAATAATGAACCATACGCCAATTTACTTATTGCTAAATACATAAAATTGTAAATAATTTCCATAGGAGATCATTGGAACACAAATCTTTGTAATTTTATAATGTCTCTCTCTTTCTAAATCCCAATGAAACCTACTTCCTTGACTGGCAAATAATTTAATTTCTATAATCAGTGAGAGTCAGGCTTATGCAATGGAAAGCTATGTTTGCTGAAAATTCCCAGTGGAAATCTAATGTTTGTTGAAAATTCCCAGTGGAAATCTAATGTTTATTGGGGAAAAAGAA
>PVIY010035021.1:0-26677 GCA_004026745.1 Myrmecophaga tridactyla
CTCACTGGTGTAATTGTACCGCGTGGCTCTCTCATACTCCTCTGCTGTGCCAGGGCAGTCCTTGTTGCAGAACTTGTCCGTGGGGTGAACTAGCTTCCAAGAGTACTGGCAAGAGTGGAAACAACCCAAATGTTCATCAACTGATGAATGGATAAAATGTGTTCTATCCATGCAATGGCATATTATTCAGCCATAAAAAAGAATAAAGTACTGATTCATGCACAACACGGATGAACCTTGAAAACATTATGCTAAAGGAAAGAAGCCAGTCACAAATGACCACAGAGGATATGATTCCATTTATATGAAATGTCCAGAACAGGCAAATCTACAGGGACAGTAAATAGATTGGTGGTTGCTTAGGGCTGAGAGGACTGAAGGAAAGGAGGGTGATAGCTAAAGGGTACTGAGCTTCTCTTAAAAGAGATGAAAATGGTGTAAAATTGGTGATAATTGCACAACTCAGTTAATATAATTAAAACACTGGATCGCATACTTTAAATAGCGAATTGTATAGTATGTGAGTAAATCTGTTTTTCTTTTTTTTAAAGAATACTGGGCAGAGGTAGAGGCAGAAAGAGACTAAGTGAAGAGGGGTCAGTGTGGAGCGGGACAGGGAGGGGCCGGAGCTCTCCACCGCGGGGCACCTACCACCTCCATGACGTGCGCACTCCACTTGGATAAAAGCTGCAGGCCCCGCAAGGCCAGGTCAAAGAGCTCGCGGTACTCCTCATCGGACTTCTGGCTGTCGAGCCCGGAGCCCGTCACCACCTGGAGAACATGGGTCCATCAGACTCACCATCCACATGCCTGGCATCTTTATATATTATTTCATAGATTCCTCCCAAGAATGCTATACGGGAGATGCTGTTAGCATACCCCCTTGACAGGGAACCTGTGGCTCAGACAATAGCCTTGCAGGTGGTCCTATGGCTTATCAATGGTTGAAGGCCCACTGGCAGGTGGAGTGATACCACAGCCCCATTCACACCTACTCTGGCATACTGCAGGGCAGTTTTCCAACCTTCTGGCTGTGACGTGCAGTAAGAAGTACCTACTACATAGGACGACTCATGCCTGTGCAGATACGGTCAATATATAGATGAAACAACCTTTTCATGGAGCAGTTTTACTCTTACCACATAGGATTCTCTCTGATTTTCTATTCTATCTCATACAAAAAAGCTAATCACAACCTGCTAAATTGACTTCACAATGCATTAACTAGACATGACTCATGGATGGAAAAATCACTGGTGTAGACAGTCAAACATCTATCTATGTGGTATGTTTCACAATGAAACAATGTCTATGCATGCATGTGTTTGCAGATACATAAAGTATACATATGTGTATGCATGTATATATCTGTACATTTGCATATATGATTTTTTTTTTTTTGGCATGGGCAGTCTCCAGGAATTGAACCTGGGTCTCTGGCATGGCAACAAGAATTCTGCCACTGAGCCACCATTACACCTATCTCCATATATGATTTTAAAAATAACTTTGAGCCTGATTCACTCTTAGACCACATCAAAACTTGACCGGGAAATAAGGAGGCACCAGTAACATAGATAAATGATTCCCACAGCTTTAGGTCAGTTGCTCAGCACAAGTGATTGAGAAGACCGAAGGCTGGGGCTTGATCCTGGTCCCTGTCTACCAGGACCCCACCCAAGAATGGGGGCCAACGACCTGATGACCGTACCACCTGCATTTGTCAGACTGTCCTCATTTCAAATTGTCCAATGATCAAACCATGTCTTGAGTTTGGGTTGGGAAAGCATGACTGCTATGGCTGCAGCCCATGGTAGAACCAGTGAGCAAACTTGGGGCAATGCAGAGTAACTAACCCATGTGTTCTAGGTAATGAAGGAATTTGAATTGGGTGACCTATCTTTATTAAAATAAGGTATGTATTTATCAGAAGGGTTTATATGGAAAGAGATTTGGAAGGATATAATCACTCAAATATTTATCACAGTTGATTCTGAATGGTAGGCTTTTGTATGATTAAATCCTGCCCCCTTCCCCCACACACCTTTTATCTATATTGTGGTTTTTTGAGAAGTTTATACATTGATCAGGTTTCCTTATTTTTTTTTTTAAAGGATAATTTCGGCGCCAACACAAATGTGATTATTTGGAAAAAGAAGAACCTATTATGATTATAGGAGATTTTTACAGCCTTTTTCTTTGCTTAATTGTATTTTCTGATTACAATGATCATTTATTATTGCATAGTTTAAAAATACTTAGATGGCATTAGGAATACTCTATTTATCTTGCCATCCAGACAAGAGAGGGTTGGGATCACAAACACACAGAGCTAACAATTTCTGGGCCCAGAATAATTCCTGCCAGATACAGTGCACTCTTCTTACATCGTACTATTTAAGCCTCCCAATGAACCTTTGAGGGCAGGTACCATTATCACCCCCATTTTGCAGATGAGGAAACTGAGGAACAGAGATGTTCTGTCTGGCTCAGAAACCCATGCTGTTGCCCTCTGTCTTCCTGCCTTCCCGTGTGCTCGCCCTCACCCCTCCCATGCTGTTGCCCTCTGTCTTCCTGCCTTCCCGTGTGCTCGCCCTCACCCCTGCTCTACACACTCTTTCCCGGCTGGTCCTTACCCCACACGCGCCTCCTTCCCAGCAGCCAGGCCACGCTCACCTCACTGTTGCTGTAGCGAGCGAGTTCAGAGATGAAGCGAATGTGGTCGTCCCGGATCTGGACCATCTGTTCACAGATGTTGTACTGGGGGCTGATGCTGCTCTGGGTGCATGTCCACCTGGGCAGAAGACCACAGGGTCTGAGCGGGTCCTGGCCTCGGGTGCCTGGGTGGGACAGGCACCTTCCACTCAGTGGTTGCTCCTGGTGACTCTAACATAGCGTAGCAGCTCCCCTGGGTAGAACCAGCAGGATCCCAGCCACTTCAGCAAGGGAGCCTGTTCAACCTGGACCATAGGGACCGTAGGCAGAATAAGCAGCCCTTCCTCCTGCTCCAGGGTGTGGGCCTCTTTTAAGACCCAATCACAGGCATTTCCAGGTACCCTACGCACATACTTACCAGGTACGGGAGCAGGGAGCCTTCTTAGGACTACAAAGGACTAGAATGCAAGCAAAGAACATGCATGGTGGGCAAGCTCCCAAAACCTGCCTTCTGTCTCTGATGGCATTGCTGTCCTTGGCTTTGGATGGGGCTTTTGGGGAAATCTGTAGGGTCCGGTGCCTCTTTGTAATAGTAACCTGGAAGCATGGAAGCCCCCCCCCCCTCCGCCCCCCATGGCAAGGAAAGCCACAATCTTCAGAGGGATCCTTGGTCCTCTGTTTTCTTTTATCTTCTCCCTTCTTTCTCTTCTTCCCTTAATTCTTTTTGGGAGGATGTCATTGGAAAAACCAACCTCAACTGTAGATGAAAATCTTTACCCACCTTCCCCAAGAGAAAAAAGAAAACTCCCTTCACCCTCTTCCACCATCCAGAGCTGGGTGACCCCCGAAGGCAGACAAAGCCTGAGATTAAAGCAGGGGCATCAAGGAACAATAGAAAAACACTGAAGAAAGCACTGAGTATTTCAAAAGGAAGTCTGAAGTGGTTCTCATAAGTATAACCAGAATGATGATGGCTTGTCCTATGTTTTAGTTTAGACTTACTTAGGTTTTGGATTACTTGTGGAGGGATGGGGCATCCTGACCACGTGAGCCTCTGCCATCTGCCCTGGTCATGACACTGGCTTTCACTCCCAATAAACTTCAGGGACAAGTATGGAAATCAGTCTAGTTTTTTTCCTTATACACTAGCAGCCAGAGGGTTATGAAGAGAACAAACTTTTTTGCTTGGTCAGGCACATTCACAGGCATTCGAGACAGGTGGAGCTGAAGGACACTCTATTCCTATATTTTTAAGGCACTAATGCCCTCACCCTCTATTAAAGGAAGGTCAGTCCCACCCTGCATGGAAGGTTCATACTCTTTAACCAAGCACTCAGTTTGGGAGAGATGCACAGAGAAGAAACTTCCCAAACAATCCAGAGATCAAAGGGTGGCCAGGCCAGATGCCCCCCAACTTCTGTGAGGTATGGACACCCCAGATCTTAGCACAGATTATCTTACATTGTGATTTAAGAAATAACCTCAGCTGAGACCATCGACCCCACTTCTCAGCTGGAACCATCCAAACCATACACTCCACTACATACTTACTGCACGGACAGGAAACCTGAGGAGAGAATTGGGGTGAAGGAGAAAAACCCAGAAGAACATCTCTCACTCTACCTGAACACTGAGGCCTGCCACTGCTCCCCATTCTCAGGGGAAGCAGGACTCCTGCTGTCCCACTCCAGGGTGGCGTGTGTCACCGCTGAGACGGAGAAGGGGCTGTGGCTGTGCCCTGAGCACTTTTGAACCATGGCAGCAAAGGGAGGATACAAGAGGGCTCAGAGCACCCACCGCTGCTCCCCTCTGGCCAGGTGCCAGCAATCTGATGGGATCCACCTGCCCAGTGTTCTGGGGAGGGAGGAGGGGCTGAAGTGGCCCCTCGGCTCCCTGCCCGGGCTGGGCGTCCTCCTGGGAGCCGAGAGACATTACGGCAGGCACTCACTTGGATTTGTTCTCTTCATAGTGAGCACTGGTCTTAATGTATCTGGCCAGCTCTATCTGCATGTCGCCGAAAAGGGGCACCACCTGCAGCTGCTGCAAAGGAAGCAAACACAGCACGTGAGATGCCAAGGAAGGGGCTTGGGCAGTGGCCTTTGCCAGTGGGAGTCGCCCTATGGGCTGACTCCTAGTTCTTTCCTCGATGATGCTAGCATGGGTGCCTGGAATAAGAAGGAGCCTCAGTAGGCAGACAGGTCCTACTGTCTACAACCAACTTTCGGCTCCAAGCAACTGGCCTAGCGATGCAAAGTGACTTGTCCAAGGGCACCCAGCTGGCAGAACGAATGAAGGACAAGGACCACCAGATGGCCTGCCTTCCAGTAAACTGCTCTTTTTGCTTTGGTTTGCCCTAGCTCAGAGGGTCCATGGGACCTTGGACTAGGAAGAGCTGTCTGGGGCTGCTGGCTCCGTGTGGATTTCATGAGAAACCCTACATTGTGACAGTAATTGAAGTCATAACTCCTAACACCAGAGGGCAGACAACTCCCATCCAAAGACCAGGGCAAACGGAGGGGAGGCTGATGGATACTTTAAAAATACTATCTCAACTCATACAGTAAGCTATGGTATTACTCATTCCAGTTTTGCAGATAAAGAAGCTGAAATTTATATAGCTGAAGTGATTTTTCACAAGGTCTGATAATCTAGAAGTCAGGGAGCCAGGACTATAACCCAGGGCTCTGGTTTACCCATATAATCTCATTTAATCCCCAAAGGAAGCCTGTGAAGTAGATAACCTTAGCATTCATATCTTTCAGGCTGGGTAATTGAGTTTCCAAGGGGTTGAGGAACTTTCCCAAAGTTATCCAGCTATTAAGTGGCAGAGGTGGATTAAACCCAGGCCTGACAGTGGCAGGGCTGTGTCTTCTGCTCTGCGCCCTTCTCAATCATGCTGACCTAAGGCAGCAGCAGTTTTTGCAAGTGACTCTGGACCTAGGACCCTCTACATCACATCTATAAGAGGTTTCCCTTTTCTATGTTAAGATGGACTTTTCCACGTCTGAACCATTATACCCAATTCCATGCCGGAAATGTCCAACACTAGAATAAACTGATGAATTGAAATTCAATTCCAAAGTATGAAATTCCCTTGCAAAAACCTCAAAGCCTTGTTTTAACCACATGTGTTTGTTTTTTAGAGATTTGGGGCCAGAAGTTCAAATCTGTGAAGCACTGGAATGGACATGCTTAAGACTGGGGTGTGTGGGTGGATGCTAATGAGGTACCATGCGGCCAGGTGGAGGGCCTCAGTGGCTTAGGCAAGATTTTGCAAATCAGTTTAAAATCTAATTTTTAATCTCCCACTTCTGTAAGCTCTGGTTTATACTGAAAATTAAAGCAGGAGCTGTCTTCTGGAATGCACCCCTTTTGTTTGGATGACAAGTGAGTTCAGGAAGGGAAAAAAGCAGTGTGCAAAAACCGAATGCAGCTCTTCCTGTAAGTGGTCCGAGGTGATTTCTGAAAATGGTGTGTTATTCACTTGACCCAGAAAACCCTGCAAAACCATGCAAATCAAGAGGTTCAAATCATCATGTTCACTTTAAAAACACCCGAGAAGCTGCTCAGGCCATCAAGGGTAAGCATATTTGAAAACCCACCAAGTATCTGAAAGGTGTCACTTTACAGAAGCAATGTGTGCCAGTCCATTGTCACAATAGCAGTTTTGGCAGGTGTGCCCAGGCCACACAGTGGTGCTAGACTCAGGGTTGGGGGCCCAAAAAGAGTGCTGAATTTTTGTTGCACATGCTTAACAGTGCAGACAGTAATGCTGCGCTTAGGGTTTAGGTGTAGATTCTCTGGTCACTGAGCACATGCCGGTGAACAAAGCCCCTGAGATTCCCTACAGGACTTACGGAGCTCATGGTTGGATGAACCCATACCTGAGCTCCCCTTGCCACACTGAGATGATCCTCACTGAAAAAGAACAAATTGTTCCGAAGCCAGAAAAGGGGGTTGTACCGAAGAAAAAGATATTCCAGAAGAAACTGAAGAAACAGAAACTAATGGCTCAGGAACAAATTCATCATAAAATAAATGCAAATTAAAGTTAAAGTAGAAAAAAAAAATTGAATGCAAAAACCCCTAGCTGAATCCATCCTGGGTGGAGACTTGGCATGTGTTTGACTTTCATGTGCAGCCTTCTGCAGAACCTAGTCCTCTCCCAAGCGCAGCTGGAGGTCTCATCATTCTACTCTCCTGTTTCTCCTGTGGCTCAACCAACAAGCTGCACTGTCTTCCTGCCTAGCCCCAGCCACTGACCTTAAAGAATTTATCAATTTTGCTGAGGTTGATTCTCTTCTTGGCATCTAGTTTGTAAATGTTACTGACATTTCCGTCCATCAAGTAGAGGCCAAAGCCCATTACCTAGAATGAGAAGGGACAGAGCATAGAAAGTAGTCATTCACGTTGGAAAAGTCTAAAAAAAAAAAAGTCTGTGTATATGCATAATACACAGAGACCCTGTTAGAACACATTCTGTTACAAAAACCCTTATGTCTTCAAATGAAGGCAGGAAACATAGGTCTAATTTCAATGAATGATTTCATTTCCATGCAGAAATGTCAATGGCTTAGTATCACTATGGTGGCCACTTCTTAAGGCCTTACTCTGAACCAGACTGTGTGTTTACGGCTTTAACAAGTACCACATCTTTTAATTCCTACAATAATCTTATGAGTCAAGTTCGATCCAATAATCTTACACCAAAGATGTGGGATCAGAGGCATAGAGAGGTTTAACAGCTTGCCAAGATCACACAGCTAGTAAGTGGTAGAAATGAGCTCTGAACCAGGATCTGACAATAACATTTAGGAATTTAGGTCCATTTTGAGAGCTAAGGTAAAGTCTTGCTTTTCATTGCATCCCACAGGTCTAGTGCATCACAAGCACTTGATGAATATTTCCTAAACATTGAATGACTGTAAAAATATACACTTCTTTCCCCAAGGAAACTACCACAATAAAAATTAACTGAGGAGCCACTGGTGACTTCATTAAAAAACAAATAAAACTTTGAGGAGGCCCTATATGCAGGTCAACTATATATCAAGGTTAATTCTTGGTATGTGCTCATTTAAGAATCTCCAGAATGCTGTTTGGTTTTGCTACCTTTGCCAAATGTGCTAAGCTGAACAACTGGACTGAGTACATCTTCTCTTGGCCCATGGTTGCTATGTGACCGTGGGTTTGTCACTTCTCTCTGTGCTTCCATTTCTCATCTAACACACAAGGTGAACCAGAGGATTGTTAAAGTTGCCATCCCCCCACCCCTTAGATGCATTTTGTGGTATTGCAGAGTGACAACCAGTCTTATTCTTTTAGTAGTGAATGGGCCTTCCTGGGTGGCACCCGAGGTAATCAATGCAAACTTCAGAAGGAAGCATAACAGTGTAAGAGAACAGAGTGAAGGAAGTGGGAGGGTGGGGTGCAGGAAGATTAAAGGCAGGTGAGAGGAAAGAAGGGCTCGAGATTGTGAGGGCAGCAGCTAAGACAGCTTGGTGGAGTGGAATTCAGTAACCTGGCTGCGGAAGCAGCAAGCCTGGGGAGAACACCACTAACTGCTAGGGCCCACCACTGGGCGGGAGAGAGGTGGCTGAGCTCTGGGTAGCTTCCTGGATTTCTAATTGTCCAGGGAAACCAGACTGGACAAGTCACAAAGCCTCATTACCCTTAAAACCCAATCGGTACTATGGAAATATAAAGAAGGCAACACCAATAGGCATCCTTAGGATAGTAAGAACATCATGAAGGAGAGTGGGAGAAAATGAAAAACAACCAGGGGAACTTTGAAAGGTGAGGTTCTGGGAAGAAAGAGTCAAAGTGAGTTATGCAGTGTGTATAATGATACATAGAGAAGGTTGTTCTTTTCAATGCTATAGCTGTCAGAGGTAAATTAGAAACAGCATAAGTAGCTAACAATAGAATAATGGCTAAACAGATGAAGGTTCATCCAATGGCACTATTTTAACAGCTATATTTCTAAATATATTGAATAAGAGGATAAAAATGATCCATATATACAATTTATGTATGTATTGTGTAAATTTCTTAAAAATATACAAATACAGAAAAATTAGAAGTATTCAAAGTGTTCTCTCTAAATGTGCTAAAAGTATTCTCTCTAGATGGAAAGATTGTGAGGGATTTTAATTTTTTTATGCTTTTCTGACAATCCCAGATTTTCCGTAATGAATAAATATTACTTGATGTTAAAATTAAACTTGTAAATGATGAAACGCTTGCGACCATTTGGCAAAATATAGCAAAAACTTGTAGACTCTGGATTTCCTTTGAGTTGGCAATTCTTTTACAGGAAGTTAAGTTTGGCAATTATCACAGATATGACACAGGCAGCACTAAAAAGGTGTTCCATATGGTGTAGAAAACATATGTCCAGCAATAGGGGATTCTTTAAGTACGGGTATCCCCATTCAATGGAATACTCAGCAGTCATTGAAAACTGTGCTGCAGAAATATCATTAAGGAGCTCTGGAAAGGTGTACATGTGTTAAAGGAAAAGAGTAGGTTCTGAAATGCTGTGTGCAGTAAGATCAGTATTCACTTTTCTATCTATCTATCCATCCATCCATCCATCCATCCATCCATCCATCCATCCATCCATCCATCCATCCATCCATCCATCCATCCATCCATGGGCAGGCACTGGGAACCGAACCCGGGTCTCTGGCATGGCAGGTGAGAACTCTGCCTGCTGAGTCACTGTGGCCTAGTATTCATTTTTAAGTAAGAAAAAATAAACATAGTTTAAAAATAATTTTATATAAGAAGGAGGTGAGAGGGCCAGTCCAGGCCCCGGGGTGTGAGAACGGAGTGAAGTCTACCTTGAGGAGCATGTGTTTCTCGCTGGGGGTCAAATACATCTTGTTCTCGTAGTAATCCACACAGATGTTGACGATATCGGCCAGCAGCTCCTCATAGCCTGGGATCACTTCCAGTTGCTGATGGAGACACTAAACAGCAACGCCCCCCTCTGAATTAGGCAGGAACACGTGTCTCCCAGCATCCTTACCCACAGAAGCCCCCATCTGAGCAGGTGGTGAAAGAGTGCATGGCTCCCCCTGACTGCTCAGGTGACACGGGATGCCCAAGGTGGGGCCCTGCACACTGGCCTGCACACGCACACATTATATGCCACCTGATCATCTCCTCAGCATCCCTACAAGTGGCTAACCAAAGCTCCTGCACATGGTGGGGAGTGCATTCCTCTTGCAGAGGCCCTCAATTTTATTTCTTGGCAGTTCTGATGATTGGAAAGTTCTTCCTTAGGCTGAGCTGAAAAGCAGCTCATCTTTACAGTACCAGGCCTGTAGAAATTCTGGCAGAGGGTGTGGACTCTCTACCATGACTCCTCAGGCCCAGCCCAGTGGAGGCAAACCAGGCTAGGAGGTGCCTTTCCCCTGTGAGGACTCCGCAGTATAGGAAATGCTTCCCATTTAAAAAGGATCTCTCCCAAAGGGAAAAACTGGGCCTGTGTGTGGCATCTACAGGCAGGCACTGCTGCTACTCTCCCAGGCAACAAGGGGTGGAGTCTCCAGAAAAGAAAACTTGGAGCCTCAACATTGAGCCGCCTTCTGCAGTTAACAAAGAGCAGGATGTGCCTGTCAACCTGGGGCCTCGGCGAGAGGGGTCTGAACCTAAACCCTTGAAAGACAGAGGACCCCGCTCAGTTTTGGCCTGGACCGTGCTGACATTCTTCTGGTGCCAGTTTAGGGTGAACTGACTGGTCGGGTAGTGTGAGGAGCTACTGCTGACTGCGGGTGTCCTGACAACGTGGTGGCGCCTTGACAACAGCTATACCTTCTTAAGCTCTTACATCCGTCAGGCTCTGTGTGCTAAGGGCAATTTCTATTTTATCTCATTTTCACAGCGATCCTATGAGATGAGGAAACTGAGCCTTGGCCTCACAATGGGTGAGTGGTGAGTCCAGGTTTAGAAAACAAGGCCATCTACGTCCAACACTCACGCTCTCAACCCCCAAGATGTTGCAGGGGCAGAGCGTGGGCTGCACAGGATTTCAGAGGACAGAACCTGGAGGGGATTTTGCAGCTTAATTTCATTCTTGGATGGGGCTGAACCTGCCGGTGGAGAAGAGCAGAACTTGAACTTGTCCATTTGCCATCCGCCCAACCTCTTGGCCCCTGCTCAGCATCCTTGAGAAGCCAGGTCTGGATAACCAGGAGTCTGCCGTTACCTGGGTGATCCTGTTGTGGTTCGCCAGGAACATGGAAAGGTTCTGGGACTCCTGGATAGACTGGGGGTCTGCCATCTTCCTCAGGAACTGGGCTGCTCTGAAATAGAGAGAGCGGGTGCTGCAGAGAGGAACTCCCCAACACAACCTGCTGCAAGTGTCCCCCAAAGTTAATGAGTTCTGAATATTACAGGTGGTGCTGATGTCAAAGAGTAGTGTATTTTGAAGCCATTTCATTGGTGATGTTTACTTTTCTGTGATAACGATACCTAAAATTAAAAGGCAAGAATGCACCTAGAGCTCAAACTCAGACGATTTGCAGGTAATTAGCATCCCATTAACAAGCCCAAAGTGGTAAGACAGAAAAGTGAAATAAGCACAGCTGTGTTTCCTTGCAATTTCCAGTGAAAGTGCATGATATGTGCTGTGGAGAACAGTCTGGGGCAGGAAGCTTAGTTTTTGTTGTGTATTCTGTTATTTCTAGGAAAACCTAATAGTTTTCTAAGCAAAATAAAGCACTGTATGAAAACCCAAGGTGGATCTAACCTAACAGGATTACAGTAAAGGATTGATGAGACTAGGTGCCCAAACAGGACTTGTAGGGAGAAAACCACAACTTTCCAGACTTTTACATCCTAAACTGGTGGTGGAACAACCTGCAGCATGAAATGTGAGAACAGAGACAAGGCTGCTGCTGATGCCAGCTGCTCATTTGAGGATGTGGCTGTGGCAGTGATGGAACTGGTTGGTCAGAGCTGGGAGTGCTTTTTTTTTTCTTCAATCTACTAAATTTATTTTAACATTTGTTCCCCCTATTATTTATTTTTAATCCATATGTTTTACTCATCTGTCCATAAGGTAGATAAAAGGAGCATCAGACACAAGGTTTTCACAATCACACAGTCACACTGTGAAAGCTATATCATTATACAAGTATCTTCAAGAAACATGGCTACTGGAACACAGCTCTACATTTTCAGGCAGTTCCCTACAGCCTCTCCATTACATCTTGACTAACAAGGTGATATCTATTTAATGTGTAAGAATAACCACCAGGATAACCTCTCAACTCTGTTTGGAATCTCTCAGCCATTGACACTTTATTTTGTCTCATTTCACTCTTCCCCCTTTTCGTCGAGAGGGTTTTCTCAACCCCTTGGTGCTGGGTGAGCTGGCAGAACTTTAGGGAAGATACTGCACTGTGAAGCTATGCATAAAATCTTAGTGAGAATTGCCATTTTGGAGTCAGGCTTGAGATGGGGCCCTGCCTGCTGGGCTTCACATTTCCATCAGGAGGATAAAATTGTGAGGATCAACCGGTCCTCCACTTTCTCTAGTTACCTTGGAGCCTCAAGGGAATGTCGTTCAAGGAAGAGGGTCCCTCTGTATCAGTGACACAGAAAATCCTTTCCAAGAGATTTGTTCAGATACTCAGGAGCCATCTGAGCCCTAACTAATAGGACCTCTTTTGTTTTTGATGGTCCTTCCCCCATTTGGTGTGACTGTATCCTGATTTTTAGTGAGAAGTGACCCCTCTCCCATTCTTATTCCTTCTGGGCGGACTGGTGAGGTGACAGCAACCCCCACCTCCACGAATGAGCGCCTGTGCAGTCAGAGCCTCCTCACCACAGTGGCCAAGTGAAAGATCAGCACATGACCCAACACACTTGGATCAGTGATGGTCCTCCCCGAGACTTCTGCACAAACTATTTGGAAGTGGGAGTATCCTTTCCTTCCTTAGCAGTTGGGTTTGCTACATCAGCCAGAGGGAAGCTTGAAGCTGCTGGAGGCCACCAGAGGGCATGAGCCTGCCTGAGAATAAAGCCAATAATGAGGAAAGTCAAACTGAGTGGTAGAGAGAACTGGTGACCAGCAATGCTGGTCAATATCTGGCTCCAGCTATCCCCGGACTTTTCAGTTCATAAGCCAATTCATTTCCTTCTTTTACACAAGCAAGCGGAATTAGCTTTCTCAATCTTGCAGAAAACAACAAATAAAAACATTTTCTGATTATTTTATTGACCCCACATTGCAAGGGCAGCAGAAAACTGTTGCTCTACCAAAGGGGGCAATGTGAGTTTGATTCCAACTTGAGAAATAAAACCCTGTGAAGACTGAGTTCTCCAAAGACCCATCCCTGTGCCTTATTTCTCAAGCCACAACAAGAGATACAGGCCCCATGCTGCTGTGTTCAGCTGAATGATAGCTTGGTTCCAGAGACCAAGCCTTGTTAGAAGGGCTCCGTCCACTTCTCCCACTACCTCTACCCAGGAAGAAAGGCCAAGTTGGAGGTGGGGAGGGGGCTCAGACCTCTTATAGGCAGAGTGGTCGTTCTTGACACTGCACTTCATGTTCTTTAACTCGTCCAAGACAGCGAACATGTTGATGAACTTGCCCAGGGTCAGGAGGTAGGCCTCGGAGACAAAGTCCTTCCTCCGCTCAGCATGGCACAGCCGCTTCACCTCGCTGCAGAACCGCTCAATGGCCTTGCGCTGCAGGCAGAGGGGCAGGGAGTAAGCATGGGGCAGCCGAGGGGGGTGGCTCACTGTGCTCCCTGGCGGGGAGCAGGTGCAAGGCTCCCGTGGGTACTAGTCGGAACCTGGTCATCCTGGACATTTAAAGAAAGGCAAACCTTGCCAGCAAATCTTTCTCAGAGAAGTCCACATATCCACAGCTGATTCCAGGAAGGGGAGACTGGAAAAGGCCTCGAAGTGAGTCTAACCAATTAATTCAACCTTTGAATTAATTCATGCCTTTGCTGAGAGGCATTACTTTATATTACCCCAGTACCGAGGACAGCGTCGGGCACAAGACAGTAAGAAAGTAGAGAGTGAGGGAGGCATTCAGAGAGAAAGACGTTTATTCACTCAAAAACTATTTATTCAATAACATCTGCTATGTGCCAGGCACTGTTCTAGACACTGGGGTGGAGCGGGGAGCAAAACAGAGAAAAAATTCTCTGTCCTAGGGAGCTTATACTCCAGTGAGAGAAGACAAGAAACAAATAAGTTCTCTATATCAGAATGTGATATGTGCTACGGAGAAAAATGAAGGGAAGAGGTCTGGGGAAAGCTGGGAAGAGCTGTAACTTTAAATTGGAAGATCAAAGAATAAATCAAGAAGTGACTTCTAAAAAAAGCATTTGAGAGAGGAGGAGTAAGACATGAGAAAACAGAGAAGTGCATTCCGGGCAGGGTCAACTCTCCTTCAAGGACCAGCCAAAGCTATACTTTCTCCTCCTAAGGGTCTAAATCCACCTGAACCTTCTGCAGTGATGGAAATGTTCCTGAGCTACCCAACCCGACAGTCACTCACTATAGGTGGATATTGACATTGAAATGTAGCTTGTTCAACTGAGGGACTGAATTATAAATTTTATTTAATTAATTAGTTAATTTATTTATTTTTAGGTACATGGTTTGGGAATCAAACCCGGATCTCCTGCATGGAAGGCGAGCATTGTACTACTGAACCACCCAAGCACGCTTTATTTAATTTTGTAAAATTTAAATCAAATGTGGCTGATGGATACTACATTGGTCAATGTAGCTATAATTTATTCCAGGTCCTCCCTTCTGTAAACATCTCTTATCAGAGGCCCCCGGTTAGCACTTAATCAGTGTTGGGGCATTTCTTCTCTTGACCAGCCTTCCCAAAGAGATGTTAGGCTATGATTTATTGAATCTACCATAACCAGGGATCTCCTTGACTCTTTATATTTTTTACTTCATTTACTCCTCAAAACGAACCTTTGAAATACTCTTTACTTCAAGGTGAGAAAACTGAGGGTCAGAGATGTTGATTGACTGGTTTGACTTAGGTCTCTCTGCCCCAAAGCCAGGGTTGCTGGCCCTGGGCTGCACGCAGGACTCCCCTACCCACTCCCCCAAGCACTCCCTGCCGCCACCCCCAGGACACAAGCACGGGGCCAGGCAGGGCAGACACGCTACCAGGGCCGGAAAGTCTATCAGTTGCGTTCAGCTTTCCAGCTGACCAGGTGGAAGGTATGGAATGAATGGCATCACTCCTGCTCTGGGGTACAGACTGGACTTAAAGAGCTCAACCTGCATTCCTGCACGGCTCCTGATACAACCATAATAATCGACCTGTCTGTGTTATTTTTCCTTTGCCATTTCCATTTAACCAGCTCTCTTAGCCCTCAGGCTTGGAAGGTCTGGCTCTCTTTTCCCCTTTCCTCATTCAAATGATCAGTCTTCCAAGCCCCAAAGCCAGGCCTTCTGGTCTCCCTGCCGATAATCTTGCACCCCCCACCCCACTGCACACCCATCCCGTCTCTCACTGCCAACACTTCCCTCCCATCCATCTTCCACACAGCAGCCAGGGTGTTGATTTGAGACCTCAGATCAGATTGTGCCACTGAAACCCTCCAGTGACTTCCCATGGTGCTTGGATAAAATCCACATATTTCTTTCCTGGCCCACTGCCCCTTATGATGGGGTCCTTCTCCAACCTCACCTTCTACTACTCCCCACTTCTCACGAAACTGCTTCTGCCCTGGTTTCTTTCTATGTCTTACTCATGCCAAACTCATTCATGCCTCAGGGACTTCACCTTTGCGGTGCCCTCTGTCCCGTACATTTTTCCTCCAGTTCATCATGTTCAGATCTCATCATACAGCTCTCAGGTCAAATGTCACCTCCTAAGCGGTCATCCCTAAAGCTGCACCCACGTCACAGGCATTCTCCTGACAGAACCTGTTTTCTTATTTTCATTTTATGCACAGTACTTGCTATGGCCTGAAATTATGATGCACTGTTTGTCTTTCTGTCCCCTGACCCCAAACACATTCACATACTTATAGGATGTGATTTAAATGAGAACAGGGCCCTTTTCTGCCTTGTTCTTTCACAGGTGTATATAGTGGATACACAGAAAATATTTGCTGAATGGATAAATAACATGGCAGGAAAATAATCAGACCCCACCCAGCGTCTCAAAGAGTGGGGGCCTTTGCAAGTCTCCCAAACCTGACCCACCCCACCCTTCCTCACCTGAAAGTACATGAATTTCATGAGCTTGGTGACCTCCGGCTCCAGCACCTCCACTGTCTTCTCGTAGATCTCCACCCGGTTGGGCTGCTCGTTGCATTTCACCTGTAGGGAGAGGTGGGTCAGGCACCCTGCTTTGCCCAGGCAGGCCTGGCTCACACCTGTGGAATTATTAATGGGGCCCCTTTGATACAGTCACCCCGATGATAGGGGGCTGGGGAGCCTTTGTGGGACAGGTCAGATGGGGGGTGAGCAGAACTGTTCCTAAGGGTCTGGCTACAGAAAAGGAACTAGCAGGCTCTGAGAACAGAGTCCTCCTCTGCTTCCCCAATCCTGTGCCCTGACCACGAGTGGCACACACGTCTACACTAATCAGGAAGGCCACCTCTTCAGCCTTTTCACCACCCCCGGCCCAGTGGGGCCCAGCTATATCCTAAGCAGAGAAAAATGTTAAGTCCATTGCTCCAGATGTACCTGGCAACACCCTCTCCAGCCATACCAAGGCCAATGATGGTCAGTAGAAGAAGTCTGTTTCTCTTTAATGCATATTAAATCTCTTGGCAGATATGCCCAAGAGCGCTAGCAGGGTGACTGAGATAGAAGAGTGAGTGAAGGAAAGCAAAAGGACATTCCTTACACTTTTTTTTGGAAATTCTTAAAACGGTGCCAACCACCTAAATATCCACTAGTTGATTAAATGGATAAAATATATTGTGCTTCATTCAGATATTATCACAATATAACTCTGAAGGAGTGAGATGGACCTATGTGAAGTGGTATGAAAAGATGACCACAATAAACTAACAGGAAGTGAGAAAAGTTGCAGAACACTAAGTATAATTTGATCCCAATTTTGGTAAATAAATCAGAAAGAGTGTATACAACAGAGGCATAGAAAACCCGAGAGGGTGGAAACCAAATTGTTAGTAGTTACTTCTGGGGACGAGAATTAGGAGGAAGGGGGAGGATGAGTTTCTGTTTACTTTACAGACTTCTGACTTGTTGGTTTTGTCACAAGGGGACCCACTAACCATATACTGCTACGGCTGTTAATATCAATGTGAAAAAATTGGTGATAGAGAATTAAGCAAAAAAATTGCAAGTGGCAGAAAAATAGAAACAACATTTTTGTAAATGATGATTTATAAATAAATATCTGTACAAGGAAAAAGATTCAGAAGAAGATGTAGCAAAGTTTAATAGTGATTATCCTTTGGTGGGAGGTGGGTTTAGGTCAAGGGTTAGGACATAGGGGATGTTTTACTTTTTGCTTTACATCCTTCTGCAGTGGTTTGGTATGGTACAATTAGTATATGGTACTTTTGAAATAAAATATATTGAACATATATATTTTTAAATTCCTGGGTATTGGACCTTGTCACCATTATTATTGAAAGCCTTATGACTCCAGGATTCACCCTTAGGTAAGAGGCCCTCCTTGGATCCCTGTCACTTGGAGAAGATGTTGTTCCCAGCTTTCTGTATTGGAAGGGGTGTGGGTGGTAGAATCCTTGCAGGGGAAAGAGGGCCCATGGCCAGATAGCCTCACCTGGGGAATAGCCCGGGAGCAGCTGCGCCAGGTGTAAAGCATGACGGCATACTCGTGCCCTTCCTCCAGCATTTCATTCTGAAATAGCAAAACACGCTTAGCAGAGAGAAACAACATCAGTGCCTCAAGGCTCCTCAGTAACCCCCTACATCCTCACTAGGCATGGTATGGTCCATGGGCCAGCAGCTTCATCACCACCTGGGGCTTAAGAGAAATGCAGAGTCTCAGGTCACTTCTTGATCAGTGGAGTCAGAATCTGCATTTCAACAAAATTCCCAGGTGACTCCCATAAACAATGAGCTTGAGAAGCATCAGCCTAACTCATCCTCCTCAGACACCCAACGGCTCTGCATTAGGCCACATTTCTCAAACAGATGGATGGCCACCTTAGAAAGAATGAGGCAGATGTTCACATTCCCCCACCAAAAGGTGTCCCAGATACACAGTTAGCAGGAAATAAGAAAGAAGCTAAAGGGTATGTACAACAGATGGGTTAAAAACAAAACAAAGAGTAACAGTTATGATAATATATGCTGTTATGTGTTGAAACAATTGTTGTTATAATGTTACCAAGCTATGAACAGCAACCTGTCTGAGGAAATGTTTAACAAGGGCCTTCACTCTCTATGTCATACGGTATTCTAATGTTTCCACTATTTTAAAAAGCCCATGTTACTATTTCATAAGCAGGAAAATGATTATGATCAATTTTTTAAAAATAATAATAAACACTGTGGGATTAACAATGGCTTCTGGACTAAAAGGGGGAATGCAACAAAGCGGGGTATCAGCGGCGAAGAGAGTTCAAATGGAGTCGAGAGGCTAATCTAGAGGCTGCTTTTATGCAAGCTTCAGCTAGATATTGCTAATTGCCATAGTTTGTCAACCCCCAACCAACGGCATTCCTGTTGACCCCGAAGAGCACCTGGGGCTCTAACTGAGAATCTACAAAAGTTTCATGTACTAAATTTGCTTTCCTGAAGTCTATAACTTCCATAGGGTTCCTATGCCAGGTAAGTCCTGAAACCCAGAGAGACCAGCCTCTCCAAGAATATCAGTTAGTTCCATTCCCCTCTCCTACATTGTTGGCACCTCTTTTCAACATGAAGAAGTTAGAATGGGCATAGCCCAAAGACCTCTATAGATTGAGAGTAGGATCAAAGGAGAAGGAGGAGGTATAGCATAGAAGATAGGATTTAACAAATGAGGATTACTGCTGAATCAATATAATGATATTTCTTTTACCTTCCAGAGTTTTGGAGCAGCTAGAAGGAAAAACCTGCAAGTGTGGAATGGTAACCCATACTTGTTGAAATGTGCTTTGAAAATTATTGCCTTTTTGTATATACATTTCACAAAAAAAAATCTTTAAAAATAGAGCAGAGGGCAGGCCATGGTGGCTTGGTAGGCAGCCATGCTGGAGACCGGGGTTCAATTCCCAATGTCTGCCCATGTTAAAAAAAAAAAAAAGAAAAGAAAAGAAAAGAAAAGTAGAGCAGGTGGCAAACCCAACAGCAACATGGATCTGAAAAATAAAGTGATGATTTACCCTACTTAATAAGTGCTAGTGTGGAAAGAGCCCTAAACTCAGGGTCCAAATATCTGGGCTAAAATCCCAATTTGATAATTTGTTAGCCCTTGGCTTTCACTAAATCACTTAATAACCTAAAATTCTCCATTTTATCATCTGTTAAGTGAAGATAATAACGATCTCTTAAAATTTTGTGTGGGTAAAATGGAAAAATAAGATGAGAATTAAATGGAAGGAGAAAAACACAGCTGTTAATCTGTAAAGGGAATGAAGAATATTGCTAGGAAACAGTTTGGCAGTTCCTCAAAAAGCTAAACATAGAATTAGATGACCTAGCAATTCCACCTCTAGGTACATACTTCCAAAAATTGAAAACACATGTTTATACATTAAAAAATGTTCACAGAAGCATTATCTGTAATAGCCAAAAAGCCAAATGTCCATCAAATGATAAATGGATAAACAAAATGTGGTATATTCATACAATGAAATGGTATTTAACAATAGAAAATAATGCAGTACCTATACATGCTACAACACGGATGCATCTTGAAAAATCATGCTTACTGAAAGAAGCTAGACACCAAAGGTCACATTGTAGGATTCCATTTATATGAAATGTCCAGAATAAGCAAATCTATAGAGACAGAAGGTAGATAGTGGTTGCCAAGGAATATAGAAGGCGAGTTGGGAGTAACTGCAAACAGGTCAGTGGTTTCTTTCAGGGGTAATGGAAATTGGACAGTGGTGATGGCTATATGACTTATGTTAGATGAATTATATCTCAATAAAAATATAATTTAAAAAAGAATTAAAATAACAATGAGATACTACTGTACATCTATTAGGATGGCTAAAACTCAAAACACCAAAACCAAATGTTGACAAGGTTATGGAACAATAGGATCTCTCATTCATTGCTGGTGGGAATGCAAAATAGTACAGCCACCTTGGAAGACAGTATGGTAATTTTTTACAAAGTTGTAAAAAAAATACAGCCTTTCTATATGCTCCAGCAGTCAGACTCCTAGATGTTTATCCAAAGGAGTTGAAAACTTTGGTGCCCACAAAAGCCCTGCACATGAATAGTTTATAGCAGCTTTATTCATAATTGCCCAAAAATGAAAACCACTAAGATATCCTTTAATAGGTAAGTCGATAAACAAAGGGTGTCACATCCAAACAATGGAGAACTATTCAGCGATAAAAAGAAATGAGCTATCAATTCACAAAAGGACACCATAGAGCCTTAAATATATATTGCTAAGGGTAAGAAGCCAGTCTGAAACGGCTACATGCATTATGATTCCATCTACATGACATTTTGGAAGAGGCAAAACTATAGAGACAGTAAACAAATCAGTGGTTGCCAGGGTTTCAGGGGGAGTGAGGGAGGGCTGAACAGGTGAAGCACAGAGTCTGTTCACAAGGCAGTGAAGCTGTTCTATATACTTGCGATGATTAGGTTCTTGTGTCAACTTGGCCAGGTAATGGTGCTCAGTTGTCTGGGCAAGCACTGGCCTGCTAATGTAAGGCCATTTTGTGGACTTAAATCATCAGTAAGTTGATTGCTTTTATGGCTGATTACATCTACAGTCAACTAAGGAGGGTATCTTTAGTAGTAAGAGCTGTTTCATCCAATTAATTGAAGGCTTTAAAAGGATAAGTGATGACTTCAGCAGTCTGAAGGGAGAATTTTTATCTCTACTTCAGCTGACCAAGGTTCTCCTGGGGAATTCACTGAAAACCTTCATTGGAGTTCCCAGCTTGCCCTATGGAATTTGGACTAGTGCATCTCCACATAACATTTATAAATATCTCCTGTATGCTGTTTCTCTAGAGAACCGTGACTAATACAATCCACTAATACAATAGTGGATGCATAACATTAGGTATTTGTCAAAACTGTACAACACAAAGACTGAACCCTAATTAAGCAATGGATTTTAGTTAACAAAAATGTATCAATATTGGTTCATCAGTTGTAACAAATGTGCCACACTAATGCAAGATGTTAATAAGAGGAGAACTACGTGTGCCGGGGGGGCATATGGGAACTCTGTATTTTCTGTACAATTTATCTGTAAACTTAAAATTAAAGTGTATTATTAAAAATATTACTACTAGAGTATCTCGCTTGTAAATGTCTTTATGCAAAAAAATGAATCTTTATTGATTTTTTTACTCATTTATTTTTTAATCCACATAACATATCAATTTCATATCTTGGTAGTACAACATGAAATTTAATTTGGAGTTTATGCCTTATGAAAATTCAGTTTTCAACAACAAATGTCACTGGCATGTTGTAGTTTCAACTTTTAATTTAGAGCACTTTTGAAATCAGTAACACGGTGTCCTTGAGACCAAAGAAAAATAAGAGGAAGCCAATGGGTCTCCAGCTGCCATCTGCCCCAGAACACATGTCAAAAAGGAAAGTGACAGGAAGTACGGAATGTGTCTACTGATTAGTAGCAATTGCCCACCAGCAGGTATGAATAAATCCAGCTCAATCTTTCAGCAAATGTTTTGCCATGTACTCATTGGCCATCAGACTCTATGCCGGGAACAGGCAGTGAACAAGAAGGATATGGTCACTGCCCTCATGGATGGTTCAGTTGACCATCAACCTAATTCGTTGTAGAATTATGCCTGGCATATAGAGCTTAGGATGGTGTGATGGAAAGAGCCCTGAGGCTGGGCCTCAGGAGACTTGAATTCTGGCCCTGGCTATGCTTGCACCCAACTTTTAACTTGCAAATGTCATGGTTTTCTCTCTTGCAGGTAAAGAGTTGACCTAAGTCACTGGCCAAATTAGACTGTACATTAGAGTCACCTGGAAACTTGGACCAAATGACTAGTCCCAGGAGTGGCGACAAGAATGGGTATTTTTCTAAAGCTCCCCAGGTGAATCCAATGTGTAGCCAAGGTTGACAGCTAAAGGACCTTTACATTTCTAATGCTGTAAGTCCATGACTTAAGCAGAATGTGAGTACAGCACAAATTTCAGGGCTGGTAGAGGAAGACTATACCTCTCAGCACCTACTTTGCACACTCAACCCTCATCTCACTTCCAGTAAAGGACTCTCAATTGTTTCACATAGTCTGATCAATTATGTGGTTTATGCACTTCCTCATTCTCCTCCGTTTGTCTCGGGCTCTCCTACCTTCTGAGAAATTCACTTTGTCCAAAGTGTGGGCATAAGAAATGTAAGAAGATGAGCATTCATTGAACCTATTTTGTGGCAGATAATCTACTGTAAAGAAAGTCTTAGCAAGGTACAAGGTGAAAATGATTGAATGTAGTAAGATTTGGGGGTTATCCATGAATGTGAACAGTACACCCTATGCCTTACCCATGTCTAAAACCAAATCAACACCATCCCTGTGATACGCAGAGAAATGGTTCCCAAGAGATATGTGTCCTAACCACCAAAACTCATGAAGATGTTACCTTCATGGTAAATGGGACTTTGCAGATGTGATTAGATTAAGAATATAGAGATGGGGAAGACGGCAGAGTAGGGAGGTGTAGAATTTAGTTAATCCTCTAGTCAGGAATTATCTGGAACAACTGTTTGTGGGATTTCTGTACTGGACACACATTGTACACCAGTCTGGAATGGGTGGAACAGTCAAGATCCAAGATCCCACACAGGACTGTATGTTAAAGTCTCCCAAACCATGGAGACTGGTGCCCCTCCACCACTGTCACAGCAGGCTATTTTGGAGACAATTCCCCACAGGAAAAAGAAGTAATCTCTATTAGGAGCAAGGCAAAGATTTAACTAACAAATTTAATTAAATTTAATTAACAAATTTAGTAAACTCCAATTTAATTAACAAATTCAGACTGCACTGCTGAATACAAGCTCTGCATGCAGATAAATCCAGAGCAAGAGAAAAGGAACCTTGAGGTCTTGAGGCTTGTGGAGTATACAGAGTTCAGAATACTGGGAATGTAGCACAAAGAGCCAGGTATTGGGTATCAAAAGTACCAACTCCAGCACTTGATTGGTGAATGGGGGTGGGAGTGGGAGCTGAGTTCAGCTCTGAAAAATATTTCTAAAAAACTTTTTGCAGCTCATTTTTAAAAAAGTCTCAGGCATTTTCAATTGCCAGCACTGACCCAGGCAAGAATAGAACCAAGGTATGTCTGAGAGACAAAATAACTAGTCAAGTGAGAAGATAATTCTCAAAGGGGCATATCTGCCCCAAGAAATGGGGTGTGTGTGTGCAGAGCCCAGCACAAGTGGTAGCTCTTGTTCAGCTAATTCAGACCACAGGGGCTGGGAAATGGACACAGCTTAAGCTAGCTTTCTACCTCAGCCTTGGTCTCTGACCTACACCCATGGCAGGGATAGCAGCTACTGAGAATTAAACGCCCTGCACCATTTTATGCTTGTGGGAAGTTGCAGGCTGAGAGCACCACCTGTTGGGCATGATAAGAAAAGACACAATCAAAAGGCTTCTCAGGAAAGACTGGCAACTCACTGGGTCTTGTTCTCAGGGAAACTTGATACTGATTATATCCTCTTCCGGAGACCTGGGCCTATCTTGTCTGTGAAAATCTGATCGGGTCAATCATATCTGGGGATACCTTCCTCAAAAAATAAAAGTCCCATATATGCAGAGCAAGAACCAGAAGAACAAAAGCGGAAAAATTCTGATTAGTTAAACAGAAGCTATGCTAGCGGTGTAGAATAAATTGAACTGAATGTCAAAGAACAGATAGAGAACAAAGTCAACCAAGAAGAAAATACTAGATAAAAGAAAGAAAACAATCTCTAGAATAAACTAATCAAGGAAATGTGAAGCTTAGACATCAGCAAAAAATCATGACTCAAACCAGGAAGAATGACGATATGGCCCAGTCAAAGGAACAAACTAACACTTCAAATGAGATTCAGAGGTTGAAACAACTAATTATAGATGTTCAAACAAATCTCCTAAATCAAATAAAAAAATCAAATCAATGAGTTGAGGGAAGATATGGCAAAAGAGATGAAGGGTATAGAGAAGACATTGGGTGACCATAAAGAAGAACTTGAAAGCTTGAAAAAACAAATGGCAGAACTTATGGGAATGAAAGGCACATTAGTAGAGATGAAAAACAATAGAGACATAAAGCAGCAGATTCAAAGAGGCAGAAGAAAGGATTAGTGAACTAGAGCACAGGATATCTGAAATTGAACACACAAAAGAACAGACAGGGAAAAGAATGGGAAAATATGAGCAGGGCCTCAGAGAACTGAATGACAACATGAAGGACACAAAAATGCATGTTGTGGGTGTCCCAGAAGAAGAGAAAGGAAAAGGGGCAGAAAGAATAATGGAGGAAATAATCAGTGAAAATTTCCCAACTCTTATGAAAGACATAAAATTACAGATCCAAGAAGCATAGCATACTCCAAACAGAATAGATTCAAATAGGCTTACACCAACACATTTACTAATCAGATTGTCAAATGTCAAAGACAAAGAGAATTCTGAAAGCAACAAGAGAAAAGCGATCCATCACGCAAAGGAAGCTTGATAAAACTATGTGCAGATTTCTCAGCAGAAGCCATGGAAGAAAGAAGGAAGTGGTATGATATAGTTAAGATACTGAAAGAGAAAAACTGTTGGCCAAGAATTCTATATCCAGCAAAACTGTCCTTCAAAAATGAGGGAGAATTTAAAATATTTTCAAACACTGTGAGAGTTTGTGACCATGAGACCTGCTCTACAAGAAATACTAAAATGAGCACTACAGGCAAATAGGAAAAGAAATTATGGTGAGTAAATGTACAAATATCAATAAATGTGCAAATATAAGAAAGTTTTTATATGAAGAAGAATGTCAACATTGCAAGATGTTGAAAATGGACTGGTATGTGGGAAAAACAATCAATGCAAACTAGAGTCTGTAGTTAACAGTAACACTGTAATATGCTTCCATTAATTTTAACAAAGGAAATATGCCAAAGCTAAATGTCAATAAGAGGGGGATATAAGGGAGATGTATGGGATTCTTGTTGTTTCTCCTTTTTATTTTTTCATTCTTCATTTTTTTCTTCCTCTTATTCTATCTTTGTGGAAGAAATGAAAATGTCCTCATATAGAATATCATGATGAATGTGTAAATATATGATTATACTGGGAGCCATTGATTATTTAAAATGGATTGTATGGTGTATGAATAAAACTGTTTAAAAATAAACAGGAAGATACAAGTGCTGGAGAAAATAAGGACAGAAAGATGTACCTATCCACTGTTGGGAGGGAATCAGAATGGTGCAGCCCCTCTGGAGGGCAGTGTGGTGGTTCCACAGGAGGCTGAGTATAGGGCTGCTATACGATCCTGTAACCCAGTTATTAGGTATATAGTTAGAAGAAAGCAGGGACACGAATGGACATTTGCACACTGGTGTTTATGGAAGCAGTGTTTACAGTTTGCAATGGGTGGCAGTAACTTAAGGGTACAGTGACTGATGAATGGAAAGGCAAACTGTAGTGATTGTATACCATGGAATACTGAGTGGCTGCAAGAAGAATGAAACTGTGGGGCATACAATTAGGTGAATGATACTTGAGGACATAATGTTGAATGAAATAAGTCAAAACAAAAAGACAAATATTGTAAAGCCTCACTAATATGGACTAACTATAATGTACAAACTCTGAGAATTGAATTTGAGAGCATACGTTATCAGGGGATACAATGTGGGCAGAGATTGAGCAATTGACAATTAAGAGTATAGAAGATTCAGTAAGGCTTATTGTAAAGGTTCCTAGATTGTAAGCCCTTATAGCAACTATATCTATTTCTGAGTTGTAACTGTTATTTCTAACTTGTGAGATGCAAAGCTCTTTCTGTATAGACTGGTCATTCCCTGGACTCTGGGTATCTATGTGACACCTGAGACTCGGAGTTAGACTTCTACAGCTACAAAAGTCAGCATTACCCCAAACAGCAACTGTTAAAGAAACTGAAAAAAGAGGTCAGACTTCAATCAGAGATATGAATAAACCTGATCTGGTTAGGACTAAATTAAACCAGAATACAGGGTAATGGATGATGTTGATTCTGTTTTAAAACTTCACGTTCTGTGTGAGACCAAAGGAAGAAATGTTTATTTGGTACAAGATTTATATTTTCTGTAGCACAATATCTAATTTAACCCATATGGTCAGTTTATTCAAACAACATAATTAATGAAACCTTGAATATGGAATGAGATCTTGTTAGTTTGTGCAGGTTAATGTAATACCCCAATACATCCTAGAGTAATATGGGCAGAAAATAAAGTATTTGCAAAGTCCCCGCGAAGGTCTGGGGAAAAATGTAGAAATATTAAACTTCCCCGTCTGGGGAATTCCTGACATTCTCACAAGTATTAGTGACTACCAATTTAATAAACTAAGCCCTCGATCTTGGAGTTGCACTTATGAAACTTATTTCTGCAAAGGAAACACTAAGCCTACTTAAAATTATGCCTAAAACTCACTACCAGAGAACCTCTTCTGTTGCTCAGATGTGGCTTCTCCCTCTAAGCCAACTCTATGGGTGAGTTCACTGCCCTCCCCCATATACGGGACATGACTCCCAGGGGTGCACACGCCCTTGCAACGTGGGTCATGACTCTTGGGGATGAGCCTGGCTCTGGCATCATGGGATGGAGAAAGAGAAAGGAAACAAAATAAAGTTTCAGTGGCTGAGAGATTTCAAATAGAGTTGA
>PVIY010035022.1:6904-26761 GCA_004026745.1 Myrmecophaga tridactyla
AAACTTTTTTATTAATTAAAAAACTTAACAAAAGAACATTAAAATATCATTCCATTCTACATATACAATCAGTAATTCTTAATATTATCACATAGTTGCATATTCATCATTTCTTAGAACATTTGCATCGATTTAGAAAAAGAAATAAAAAGACATCAGAAAAAGGAATAAAACGATAATAGAGAAAAGAAGATTATACTTACCATACCCCTTACCCCTTGCTTTCATTTATCACTAGCATTTCAAACTAAATTTATTTTAACATTTGTTCCCCCTATTACTTATTTTTATTCCATATGCTCTACTCTTTTGTTGATATAGTAGCTGAAAGGAGCATCAGACACAAGGTTTTCACATTCATGGAGTCTCATTGTGAAAGCTATATCATTGTTCAATCATCATCAAGAAACATGGCTACCGGAACACAGTTCTACATTTTCAGGCAGTTCCCTCCAGCCTCTCTGCTACATCTTGAACAACAAGGTGATATCTACTTTCTTAGGTGATTTTGCAAAACAGCAACAGCAGTAAAAACATTAAGAAACCATATATAAGTGAGGACAACAAATTTAGTGCACATCTAAAGTATTCAGAAAGCCTCTTCTTCAAGAAATATACAAAGGTTTTGTATGATGGGATTATTTAAAAGAAACCAAACCATCTAACCAACTAAATCCTCAAGTCCAGTTGTAAAGAGGGCATAAGTCTTTACCTTAGGCAATTACAATTTGAAAGTTGGAAAAGCTTAATAACTTGGAAACAATATCATTATAACCTGTAGCCTATGTGGGTAGAGTTAGCCAAAAGACTGCTTCTCCATCAATCTCAATTGAAAGGGAGCATTTAATCAATACAGCAAATGTACCTAGATTGCAAAGAAAGCAATCTAGCAGCTAATGAGTGCTAAGAAGCTTTGTTGTTGATTATAATGTAAAACTACACAACATAATGGGGGCACAAGCATTGTATTTTCATCTATGTAGATTTTGAAAGAAAATTATTTGAATTTACATATGAAATAACTATGTTAACTATTCACAATGAAAAAATAAATAATATAATTGATAATAATCAGAAGTATATGAGCAAATAAAATGAGTTCTAGATATCCCATTGAGGTATCCAAATAAGGAGAGGTTTACATTAAAAATTGATAGAAACTCAACCCAAACTGAATTGTATCACATTATAATAATGGAATTTGTTGCTTTTGGGGTAGGGTGGGGGAGCAGGCTTTTCATGGAAAATGGACAAGCGTCATTATTTGAAAATATATAATTTCTGAAAATATATTCCTGCAATCATATATGTAAATCTTAATTTTACAAATGAAAATCTATTTTAATTGCATTAAAAGAGAAAGGTGGTGGCTTCTTTTAGTTTTTGGCTTTGTCTTCTTACTTATCCACAAAAGTACCCTAATTATGCACGTTTCTAAATCTGCTACATCTTCCCACACTTGAAATTGAGAATAATAAAATTTTTGACTTCCATCAGTATTTTCCAGAAAAGAAAGCACAGAGGTGGGGGGGGGGCTTGAAATACCATTTAAAGAGAAGATTCAACAACTGTTTCTCTACAGATGACTTTAGAATTACACCTATTTTTGCTGGTTTGTATTGTGTTAATCTGCTCACCTCTATCTCTATCATATATGCATACTTAATAGGGAAGTCAACATGCCCTTTTCTCATGCATCACCTCATGCTCCCCAATTTCTCCAGGAAAATTATTTTCTTTGACATTTTCTCCTGTGTCCTGAAATAAGGAGATTCATTTTAATTCAATAACCACTTTCCATGGCAAGTGTTTTTTCTTCAGTTAAAGCTATGTCATTTAAAATTATTATTATTTTTTTTTTTGCATGGGCAGGCACCGGAAATCGAACCCAGGTCTCCGGCGTAGCAGGCGAGAATTCTGCCTGCTGAGCCACCGTGACCCACCCTAAAATCAAAATTTAAGAAAGATTTTATGCTACTAATAACTTTAAGGCAGCATGTGTTCAGAAACCTAGACTGACTGGCTTATGAACAAAGTATGCTTTTTAAATTGTTTACATGCCAGAAGAATGCTTTTTAAATTATCCCTAACATTTCTCCCCCAATAAAAGTTTGTCAGAAGTGTTTCAACTATTTTCTGATGAAAAGCATTGAAGAAGTATTTTCATTCCAATGAAACACAAGCTTTGTTCTTGTTTTTGGTCTCCTTGGGCTTCTGTAGCATATTAACACAAACTGAGGGGCTTAAAACAACTGAAGTTTATTCTCTAACATTTTGGAATCCAGAGTCTGAAATCAAGGTGACAGCATAGCTGCATCCCCTCTGGAGTATCTAGGGATGAATCTTTCCTTGCTTTTCCAGCTTCTGTTGGCTCTAGGCATTCCTTGGATATTCTTTTTAAGGACATCTGTCTTTGGATTTAGGGTCAACCCAGATAATCCAGAATCTTGCACCTGCAAAGACTTCTTTTCTAAATAAAATCACATTCACAGGTTTCAGGGGGTCAGCATATCTTTTGGGGCACCACCATTCAACCCAGTACAGTAATTATGTCAGTTTTATCATTAATCTAGTGATGGAAGTTTCCTTTCTAACATGGCTCATTCTCTAAAACATCATGTTAGCCTTCCTGCAGAAATGACAGGCACAGTATTAAGAGTGGTCACAAAAATAGATTTTCACTGAGTGAAATGGCTTCAGCATCATCATAAAATTAAATAATTTCTACTTAGAAGAGAATGGTTTTTCAAGCTATGTTTAAATGGATTTTGGTATTTTAACCATCCATTTTCTTATGGCACAATGGGGACTGACTCAGAAATCAGGGGGACAAGTAATTGATTTATAGACAACATATTTCAAATATTTTCTTGGTATTTGAGCAACAGTTTAAATTACTAAACAATCAGTTATATGAAATCTAATAAGGACATTTGTGTCATGTTATTAATGATGCATATTTATGGTTTAGAAGTGCCAAACTAGGATTTTATGTTTTTCTTTTAGCATGTTTGTAGAGATATTGGAGGAAAAAAAAAAAACATGTTCAGGTAGTTCAATTCTATATTTTATGACTTTCTTGAAATTTCTTAAATATAGATAGCTATCATAATTCTGAATGTTTCCAAAATGCTGCCTTTCAAGTTTTATTTACATTTTGGGTTCTCAGAGAGGAAAATTAATTTGTATAAAAAAGCAGAAATTGAAATCATGGATTCTGAACCTGAAAGATTATACCGATTTAACAACCTGCTAAATTCAAGGAAAAATGGACAAATTATTACAGTCATTAAGAGTTTCACAAATTGGGGAAAACAGCTACTCCTCCCATCTCCAAATAAACTACTAGAAAAAGAGAAAAATAATTCATGCTAAAATGAATGAAGTGAGGGCTTATTGCTGGTGGGCTTATTGAGATGGTGTTATTTTTGCTTTTATTGGTTTCAAACAAAGGAAAGGAAGGCACACCAGCTCATATACAAAGGGAAATTATTCACATGGTATTGGGATAACTTATTTAATGGAAGAAAGAGTTTGAATAACTACACCAAGAGAAATACTGGGTGGCATTTGAGCCTCAAGAAAACTTGGAACCAGATAACCGAAGACCAACAGAACATATTTGTTCATTTATTCATTTTTATCTGTTTTCTGTCTCCCTGTGTCTGTCTTACTCTCCACCTCTTCCCCTCTCTCCCTACCCCTCCTTCAATTTCATTCTAACTCAAATCAGTCCAAATTCCTTCACAGGACAAGAAGTATGGTCGAATTTCCAGCATCCCATCTCATATCCACAGCTGAAGAAGAACCCCTTTATATTCTTTGAGTACTATAGAAAATCTCAGGGGAGAATGATTATTACTCAGATTCGGTCACATGCCCACCACCGAAACAATCAATTGAGGTGAGAAGGATGAGCACATGTAAAACAAATGAGCAAAAGCATGATAGCAGGACAGGAAAGACAAGTTGTGTTAACAAAATAAAAGTTATCTGCTCTATCAAGAGAATGACACAGAGTTCAGAAAGTTGGAGGCTGAGTAGAATGATGTAAAGCAGAATTGCAGATGGCCTCCTAACAAATGCTGTCAACAGTTTACAGCATCAAAGATTCAGGTACTTTCCAATTTTCTACCTTGCCACCCTTAGCATGTTGACTGTGTCCTGGTGGCATCAAGAAGGTTGCAGTCATTCCAGGCATCAAGATCTTACACATCATCCACAGAGCAGAAGAGGAGTGACCTTTCACTGTTACCTCATATGCCAGTTCCTGAACTAATCAGTAGCAAAGGAAATAAAAAAACATTTGGGGTTAGAATAATCAAGGTTCATTTCAGTTCTCCCTAAAGTACATGATACCTGAGGTCAATAACGGTCTGTTAGCAAGAAAGAATGGCTGTGGACTGGGGAGACAGGAAGGAGTGGAGGAGAGAATCCATAGGTCATGGAGCTTGAAGATTTGAGATAAGACATGTATATGTTCAACAGTGTCCTCAAAAACTTCTGTCAACTTAAAAAACAAATAGTTCTATAGTAACTTTAGTAAGAAAAAGTAGTTCTACTTGTGAAACAATGGAAAAACAACCAAAGTCGAGGGCATGGGTAAATATATTCAAAACTCAAAACTACTGAAAATAGACAATAGGAATATTTGAATTCTCTCTTAGTGAAGATAAGAAATTTCCTGTTATATGAACTTATAAAAATGGAATTTCAGAAAAAATTTCTAATCCCCAAGCAGATTATTATCATAATTCTATGTCTAGGAATATTCTTCTACATTTGAAAGGGGCAATTTCAATTTCTCCTTCCTAAAACACATATTCAATTAGGTCATTGGGAACCCCCAGATGATTAAGGACAAAGAGTCACAAAATATTCAAGGAATAGAAATGAAAGGAGGAATTGTAGCAAGCATGAACTAAATCAGTATTAATCTCAACAGTTAGTATTTTATGAGTGTTCTCTATCTAAGTATTTAAAAATTGAAATAACATATTCGTTTATCATAATCTAAAATATTTGAGTATTGTCAATAAAGAAATTAAAGTTATTAAAACAATATTCATTACTAGCCATTAAGGAAATGTAAATTAAACCACAATGAGATGCCGCTTCATACCCACCACAATGGCTATTATTAAAAAAAAAAGAAAGAAAATAACAAATATTGGAGAGGATGCAGAGGAATTGCAACTTTAGTGCATTTTTTATTGGAATGTAAAATGGTGCAGCCACTGTGGAAAAGAGATTGGAAGGGGCCTCAAAAAGTTAAACATACAATTAACCCATGACCCAGCAATTTGTAAAAAAAAAAAGCTACAGGTTTAATATATAAATATGGATATAAGAGTCACATAACTGGAATACATAGCATTTATATATATGTGTATATATATGCTATTTATATACATACATATATGTGTAGTATTAATCAAGCTTTATATGTTATTGCTTTTCATTTAAAACCTTTGTTTCCATTTTTTGAACTTTATAGATTACACAGTGAGGAACCACCTTATATAAAAATCATTGTGTGCCTTTATAGGTATTTCCTCCAATAAATTTCCTACTGAAAAAAAATCAGTGGTTCACAAAGAGTTGAGCACTTTCTAAGATCTTGAAACATTTTGTAAAACGATCCTTCAAAAATTTTGGATCAGTTCAAATTCCCATTACATACATGAGATTGCCTTTTTCACCTGATCCTCCTTAATACTGAGTACTATGTTTCTTTTTCAACTTTGTCTCTTCGGAAGTCAAAATAAAATTTATCTCGTTGTTAATTTTATTTATTTGATGAGTGGGAAGTCCTTGCATGACCTCATAACTTTGTATTTTCTGTCCTACTATCATCTCTTCCTGGGGGAGCGTCACACAGAGCCTGAGTCTTGTAGAGCCGACATTGTTCTGATATAAAAGAGCTGTACCTGGAAGGAATTTGTAAAGTTTTTTTATGCTACTCTACTATATACTTCTGGTCCCAACGTATAATATTTAACTATCAGAGGAGGGGAAACTCTATAAAGAGTTATTAGCATGTTTCACCTGCCTCCTCCCCCATATCTAACTTTCTGCATTGTATTAAGGGACTATTACTTCATGAAATAAAATGTAGCTGGAGTAGTGTGTAGTGATTGGAGTGGTCAGTTAATTTGGGTAATAGATAAGAAGTAGAAAGATACTGAGATATTAAGTGCTATGGAGCTAGTACATTCTAGAGTTGACATTCCCATGTACCACTTATAACAAGAGGTTGTCTTGAAAGATTAGAAAAAAATATCAGAAATAAGACAATATATGCACAGCATTTAATGGAAAATACAGGCCTAAACAGATCGCTCTTCTATTTTGGACAAAAACAAAAACCCTCCTGATGATTATTAAGATGCAAAGATGTTGCATTAGAAATTAAGAAGGGTACTGTATTAAAAATGCAGAGGAGGGCGGGCCACGGTGGCTCAGCAGGTAAGAATGCTTGCCTGCCATGCCCGAGGACCCGGGTTCGATTCCCGGTGCCTGCCCATGTAAAAAAAAAAAAAGAAAAAACTGCGGAGGAAAAGTACACTTTTATAATAGAAAGAAATGTGCTGTAGAGAACACAATTATATATTTTGGAGAGTATCTACTTAGTGCTCTCAATAAAATTCTAAATCTGCTGACTCAAAAGCAAATGAAAAGAAATCTGATTTAAAAAGCAAACTGAGATGAAAAGTGTGGTGACTGGTTTGCAGAAAGTGAAAGAGTGGAATAGAAATAAATAAAAATAATAAGAGTATTTAAAAGACAAAAGCTGAATTAAAATGTTTTTTGTTGTTCTTGCTGTTGCTTGCAGTAAAACCCAGAGCTGACAATGAAGAAAATTGAATCAGTGACTTGCATGGTAAACTTTGATCAGAACAAAAACTGAGATGAATAAGTTATGAAAATTATGGAGGGGCATTGAAGAAGCAGTACTTGGTATTTGGTGGTCCTGAAGGGAAAGCAGAAAAAATAGAGAAGAAATATCTGAACATGGCAGAGCCTAGATATCAAACAAATTTAAGGAAAATACACTAACTTCTAAGATATGTCAGGAAATATTTTAAGTTTCACACGAAACAAATAAATTCCTACCAAGCATCCAGTAAGGAAAGAGACAGGTTTCCCGAGAATGAGCAAAAATGATAAAAGAGAATAGAGACTGATCCTGACATCAGAACACCTTTAACAGAGTTCTGATTCTATCATTTATAAGAAATGGGATCTGGACAACTTTTTTGACACTTTTGACCCATTTTTCTTATCTGCACATTTCAAGTACAGTGCTGCAGTTAGTCCAAATCTGTTTCTTGAGAAAAACTCTGCCTTTACCTTTGAGTGTATGGCCCATTCCCATGAGGTGTTTTTTCGATTTTTTTTTTTCATACAGGTAATAATATTATCTGGAGATCTCAATTTTCATAATGGGATGTCAACCATATCCCTTGCATAAAATTCTTCAATAACAGAGCAGATTCCATATCAAGAAGTTCAATCTCAAATTTTCAGGTCTTCAGCTGCCATCAAAAGTTTGACAGAAAACTTTACCTAAAGCAGTACTTGTCAAGCACATTTATACACAAAATAAAAATTATCACACATTGATAACAGAATGCATAAATACCATTGGTATTAATATTCACTACTAAAGCTGTTAAACATAAAATAATTTTGAGGACAGAAAAGTTGTGAACATAATCCACAGCGTGTGGTTTTGGTTCGCTGACATCTACTACTGAAGAATACGGCTAAATGCACCATGGCAGAAAGGATGAGTAGGGGAACTAGTATACTGTTTTCCTCCTAATAATAACTAGCTTACTTTCTTATAATGAGGAACTTGGTGATCCATTCTTTCTAATAATAACTATATAATGATTATGTTTCTGTTTTTTGCTTTGACCATTAGGAAGCTCAAGACAAACTTGATGGTTAGGAAACTCAAGCAATTAAATTGAATCTTATGTTTGTTAGATGTTCCAGGGATCTATTGCTTTCAAACAAACCACCTCAAATATTGTAGCTTGGAACATTATTTCTTAATATTGAATGGGTTATTTGTTCTCAGCTAGGATCACACGTGGAGTTGCAGCCAGGATCCTGAGTTAGAGTCATCTGAAGTAACAACTGGGCTAGACATCAAAGATGGTTTCTTTATGCACATGTCTGTTAATTTAGCTAAGACAACTTTAGCAGGCAAATGACCTCTCTCTTTCCCTCTCTCTCCTGCAGCCCTCCAACATGGCTTCCTCACAGCATGGTGGACATAGGGTAGTGAAACTTCTTACATGACTGTTGGCATCCCCTATAGCAAAAATATTCCAAGGGAACTAGGGGGAAGCCAGAGATTTTTTCTGAGATAGCTTTTCAATTTATGCAGCACAACTTTCACTGCATGTTTTTTGCGGGAAGGTAAATCACGGGGTCAGTCTGAATTCAAAGAAGGGGTATTAAACAAAGGTAAGAATACTGGAAGTTATGATTCATTGAGGGCCATCTTTGGGGACCAGCTACAACAGTATATTTAGATTTTTCTTTTTCTTAGATTTGGTTTTCTATTTTATTACTTTTTACATATTTTTAATTAAAAGATGTTTTGGACTTTTTATGGAGTAGGCAAATAATAATAAATTATTAATATTTGTAAAAACAGAATAATAATGCTATGTACTACTTAATCCAGGGTATGTTGCGAGAATTGATTGAATTACTAAATGAAGAAACAAAAGATAGAGGCTTGGAAAATCGGACAAAGGCAAAGGGGATTATATCTCAATACAATTTCTGGAAACCCTCTACCCTGTTCTATTAACATATCAATAATCAGTTGAACCTATACATTAACATTTTATATTTATGTTTCTGTCCATGTCTTAGAGATGTTTCCCAATTAATAAAATGGTACATACATTTGTGTTGTATTTCCACATTTGTAATTTAACGAAGAGTAGGAGTTGATTACACAATCTCCAGGGTTTCTTTTAATGCCTTGATTCCAAGGTTCTCATCTAAGGATGTGACTCTATTCCCACTGCTGCTCAATGTATGAAGTGCTACCTAAGATTTCTTGCTGATGTTTTTTCTCTGTATTTCTTCTTCCTCCTCCATTGTTCACTTCTTGACATATACTATAATAAGGGCTTTATCTTGTTACCATTTTGATTTTTTGCTCTAATAATTGTTTCAGGCATTGCTGTTGCCAGAAATGCTTCCCTTTACTTAAGGCTCTTTTCTTCTACTTCATTCTGGATTATCCTGCTCTATGTGCATTTGGAAAGTAATAAGACCACCACCCACATAAATTCTGCTTGCTTTTGCCTCTATATCACTAAATATGAAACATAATCTGCTTAGACTATATCCCTGCTTTGCAGTGCCAAATCATCTGCCTCACTCACTAAACATTTTTTCAAGACCAATGACTCTAATTATACAATGAAACCACTTTCTCCAGCCTTCTCAGCAGTCTAAACACTAAAGCACTTAATGGAAACATGTATAATTGACTATATAAATGTTTCCTACATAGCATAATTTTCTTTGATTCTCTTTCCCCCCCTCATCAAATCAAACAATTGACTTCAGGAACTTTGTCTTTTATTTCCCTTAAAAGTCCTCACTGCACCCAGCAAAATGTTCAGTATTTAATAGATGCCCAACAAATGTGTTGACTAAAAAAATCAGCAGCAGACCTTGGGACACTATCACTCTCTGTGCTTCAGTTTTCACAGTTTACAAATAGCAATATTGTAAAAACAATTTTCTGTTTGAAAACTGTTTGGAAAGCCTTGAGCAGAGGATGCCATGCAACAATCGCATGAAATAACGCCACAATTACAATGATTTCTGGATGCCACTCTGCTACAAATCTGCCACCTAGGAACAAAAGAAAATGCTACTCAAGGAAAACTAGTTAATAATGTGCTGTGTGCAAGGTCAAAGTACCACCCTCTCCATCATACAACTCTGCATCTTGCTTTATTCTCTTGATACTAGAAAAAATATATATTTAAGTAAATTTCAGAGAAAATTCCCTTATTTAAAAAAGGGGGATTCTACACAAAGAAGAACTCTGTTCCAGCCTGGAATGCTTATTTTCTTTTTCTTTTTTTCCCCTAATTTTTCTGCTGAAATTAGAAAGGTTCTACCAGATGGACTCTCTACTATAAATCAGTTTAAATGAGTGGACATTCAACTCTATAAAAATCCGTAAAGCTTACTGAAGTAGTAGCTAGGAAAACATTCTGTTACTATAATGACAATAATGCAATTAAAAGAAGAGATAATTTTAACTCAAATTGAAGAAATAATGCAATCAGCAAATAATAAGGTCTGTATCTTGAACGAATTTATGAAAAATCCTCTACCCAAATAATATGATGATTTAATAATCAAAATAATGCACAATACTTCTTGGAAAAATTACTGAATTCCATTAAAAAAAATCTTAATGGCCTATAATGCAAAATAGTTGGATAATACTTCTGAATTGCTCTTATCAAATTTTTGTTTCTTCTTTTTGGAATCGTTTTCCTGGATTAACTTCTTCTCATCTTTCAGATGTTATTTAATTGTCACATTTTCAAACAGGTTATTTCTGAGTCCCGAAATTTAATTATTTTCTTCCTGCTATTCTCCCTCATTTCATCTTTGTTTGTAATTTCAAAATACTTATCACAATTTGTAATTATAGACTTATTTGTGTCTTTGTTTCCTTAATGGCACTTTTTCCCATTAAACCATAACTTCCATGAAGGAAGGGTATCTGTCTTTTTTGCTTTGCCATTCTGTATCTAGCATCTATAACAATGTCCAGCACTTAGTATTTAATCAATAAATACTTGTTGAATGAACAAAAGGATGAAAGGGTGATAATGCCTCATCATATTATCCAATATTACTGGAAGATTAATTCAGTTCTGTAGATGAATGTATGCAATTTAAATTCTATTTCTGACTTAGAAAAGCATATTGAGTCTCTAAGACCCTCTCCAGTCAAGGGTACTAATTTATTGGGTGACCTGTTTTTCTTTCTTTTACTGTCCTTTTCAGACCCTAAAATTGGTTTTAGAACCATGAATACTTTGAACCATGGATTATTTATATAAACCTTTAAAGATCTGGTGTTTGTTTATGATAAAAGCATTTTTTCTAGGACCAGATCTATGATGCATTTTTACTGACAATTTTCCACCATTCTCCTGCGTACCTCTGCAGTACTAGGAAAAGTGAATATTAAGATTGAATAAAGCCATTGCAATCTCATCCAGTCATTGTATCTACTGGTTTACATTTTTGTGAGTGGTCTTCAGTGTAGCTGACAAGTCTCCAGAGTTAAGCAATCCTATAAATTTCCATGCGTCAGAACTCAGTTCTGGCAACCTGATTTATACCAGTCCAGTTAGTCCAAACTTTCAAGCTCATCCTGCTTTTTGTTGGTTTGTTTGTTTTTTTTACTTCCTTTAACAACTGCCTCACCTTTTGGCAAGAAAAAAAGCAGTAAAAATAACCAGAGTTTTCTTCTCTAACTCCTCTCTTTTCCTCCTTATTTTTATAACACTGTATTTTGGAAGCCTATAGGAAACAAAGCACTTCCAGAAAATAGGTAGTGTATGCCACATATAAATACACACCTTGGCACTTACATGTAAAGTCAGCAGGATTAATTTATATATATATGAAGGAAATAATATTCATTGTTATTTGGGATCATTTTAAACTCCCATTTCCTTAAATCAATGTATAATCATCAAGGTTTTCTAGATTCCTAACAAAAAGAATTGCATACATCATGAAAAGATAAGGAAATATAATTTATCTTGAAATCTAATTTTAGTGCACAGAGGGTCCCATAGTAATTAATGCAAGAAATCAAACAAAAGCATTTAATATGAAGTAATAAAGAATATGTTTTCTAAATAAAGGAGTAAAAGAAACTAAAGCATTTATAATATTCGACTGTAAAGTAGTTTCAATTAAATTAATGATAGATACGTTGGCATGTGTAAGAATTTTGTTCCAGTATTTACAAGTATATGCTAAAACTAATTTTTTATATTTTTATCTTAAAATCAATTTAGTCATTACATTTATGAGACAAAATTCTAATCTCTCTGTATATATTATAGAGGTGTGCTGTCTAATAAAGTAGCCAATAGCTACATGCTGCTCTTTAAATTAAAATTAATTAAAATAAAATTAAAAATTCAGTTATTTAGATGCACTAGCTAAATTTCAAATGCTCAGTAGCCACATATAGTTAGTGACTACTGTTATTGGTGATACTGTATCTGATTTGAACATTTTCCTCCTATCAGAAAGTTCTATTAGAAAGTGATATTGTAAAGTTCATTCAATAACAATCTCAGAATATAGACAACATGTCTTAATGTATGTTTGCAGGTATTTAATAGCAAGATAAGATTTTTCAAACTTAATCGCTGAATATAGAATATGCAAATTTCCATTACTTGGAAAGTGTGATTTAATTTTACCATTAAAACATTATGCAATATATAAGATTCCACAAGGGTTCCAAGCATGAGTGTAACTTTCCAGAAACCTGCAACCTCCAGATGGGTCTCTAGACCAGATAAGTCCTGAAACACAGAGGGCCCAGCCTCTCCAGAACATCAGATAGTCCCATCTCCCTACCCCATATTAACGACAGAAACTTCCAACATGAAAAATTTACAACGGCCATAGCCCAAACACCCCTAAAGAGAGGGATGGAAAGAGCAAAGGTGATGGTGGAATTACACAGAGAAACTGGGATTTAACAAATGAATATAATTGCTGAATCATTAAGTTGATATCTCTTTTAGTCTCCAGTACCTTGGAGCAGCTAAAAGTAAAAACCTAAAATTGTGAAATTGTAACCCATACAAAACTCTGAAATCTGTTCTAGAACTAATTGTTGTGCTATGTTTTGAAATTTATGGCTTTTTTTGCACATGTGTTATTGTGATAACACACATATAACACACAAATAACACACAAATAACAAAAAATATTTAAGTCTTCTAACCTCCTATGTTCTGGAGCAGCAAGAAGGAAAAATCTGAGAGGATTGTATGGTAATCCATGACAAACTTTGGGATCTGTTCTGTAACTATTTGTTGAAGACTGCTTTTAATACTATTGCTTTTTTATTTCTTTGCTTCATACATATGTTATATTATATAATAAAAATATATTATGCAAGTTCTTAATTAGTAGTCAAACTTCATTTTAAATAGTTTGGACGTCTTGATACAATATGTTCATTCTTGTATGTATATCAAGTGTTTCCTATATACAAAAGAGGTTTTGGAAATTCATTGTGACCTATCAAAAACCTGTTTTATCAATTTTTAGGACATGGATGCATATACCAGAGCCTTTAAGACACTAGTAAATCTTTAAACCAAGGCTTTAACTAAAAATAAAGGATGTTATAAACAATTTTGGATGATTTTTTAGAGTTATAGGCATAAAAACAGGGATAAATATACTGAGTACTTATGAATTATTACTATTAAAAATGTACTGATAGTGTATCAGTTATATTGATCTGAATAACAAAGCATAGTAAAGAAAAAATAGAATGTGTCTATTCTAGAAACCTAAAAGTAGGGTGGTTAGAAAGTTCTCTGTGCCCATGTAGAGACCTGACTGGTCAGTTTCCAAAATATTTCATGAGGTAGCTCTATCATCGTGAATTAACCACAATATGATTGAGGCCCCTTGGTTTTACAGTGTATCAGTGTTTAGAATCACCATAGAATCATGAAAGTTATTCTGCTAAGTCAACTCACAAGAGGCTGATGACATATTATGAGAAAAAATGTCCGGTGAATAGGAGATTTGCACTGAATAATCTATCAGCACATGCTCTTTCTTTAGGAAAAGTACAGGACAAGCCAAATTGTCTTGATTGATATAGCATCAGGTACAATGAATGCTAGAGACTTGATTGAGACATTTAATGACATCAGGATAGTAGACTAATATAGACACATTTAGCCAGTCCAGTTGGGATTCTGCGTCCACTTGCTAGACACCATCTTCCTGTGCTTTGATGGATACTCACACTATGACCATCTGATTCTTTGCTGACATAGTTTTCTGCCTTCTGAATAATATAGTAATAAATAATAAATGCTTCTTCAAGCATTTGAAAACTTTCTGCTGCTTTGCTTTTCACTAAGGATCAATTTTCTTTGGAAGAACCTATTCTATCTCTGATTTAATTCATTACATGTTTATATTATGCTTCCTTTAGAGTAGACCGATCTGTGGGTGCTTACGAAACTACTCCACTTGTGCTATACATACACATATACCCACATAGTTTCTATAGCGGGAAGAATAAGAAAAGTACAAGTGCTGCCAAAAAGAGAGCTCTATTTAGAAAACCTATATCAAATGGTAAGAGACCACTTTTGAAAAATTTCCTTAAAATCCATGTTTAAACTAAAGTCATCACTGACCAATGTCTTCTTAATAGATCTAATATAAAACCACAGCACTTATATTTACTTTATTATTTTCATGGTTAAATAACATTTGTGAGTGTATTATTTATGCAAATGTATTTTAATTACAATTTTACTGAGATACATTCACACATCATACAACCCACTCAAAGTATACACTCAATGGCTCACAATATTATTACGTAGTTGTGCATTCATCAACACAATCAATTTTAGAAAATTTTCATTACTCAAAAACAAATAAATAAATAACAAAACCAAAAACATCCCACATTTCTTATCCCTGCTGTCCCATTATTGACCCGTAGTATTGGTGTGGTACATTTGTTACTGTGGATGAAAGAATATTAAGGCATTACTGTTAACTATAGTCCATAGTTTGACATTGGTGCATTTTCCCCATATATCACTTGTGATGGTAAGGTTCTGGTGTCAGCTTCCCAAGTGATTATGCCCAGTGGTCTGGTCAGGTAAGCACTGGCCTGATCATTGCTGCAAGGATATTTTGTGGGTGTTTGATAAACTGGAACGCTGGTGCATTGAATCATGTGTCAGTTGATTGTATCTGTGGCTGATTAAATCTGCAATCAACAAAGGTGTGTAGGCCACAATGAGATAATTCGATCAGTTGAAGGCTTTTAAGGGAGAGGAGAGACTTTTTCACTGCTTCTTCAGCCAGCGAGCCTCTCTTGTGGAGTACATTCAAACACTTCAACAGAGCTGCCAGCTTCACAGCCTACCCTACGGATTTTGGACTCTTCCATTCCCATGATAGCATGAGACACTATTATATTTTACAGATATAATATTTTACAGATCTGTTTACAGATCTTTCCTGTTGGTTCTGTTTCTCTAGAGAACCCTGACCAAAACAGCTTTGTAGCAGGACTGGTTCTTGAGAAACAGAATCTTAAAAAGATTTTTATAATTGGTTTTATACTCTGACTAGACTCAGAGGCACTAATGACTCTGTTTTCAATAATCAAGATGGCACTGACAGTCTATGGGTTGAGTTAACAAAATAGATATTCAAAATATCACCATTAGATTCTCCAAATTGTACGCTTATATGAGGCAAGGCTCTGGGTTAGAAAGTTTTTGACACCTTTACGGAGTTTTGTAGAATTAAGAGGTAAAATGATGTTGGCTGGCTGTTGTTAGACATGCTTCATACAGTGATGAGGGGAAGGGATGAGCTTAAATCTTCAAATTTGTACCTTAAATGCCATGTGAATGACGTAAAAGTTCCTATGTGTACCCTGAAAGAAAATATCATTTCCTGCGGTCGCAGACTTGAGATCTCTGAAAACCAGACACCAAGCCTCATTGTGTGAGTAGCAGATTTACAATGTAAACTAAAATCTCAACTTTACAGGGTGTCTGCTGTTAAAGTAAGGGCTTTGATTGAAAACGAATGGGATCTGAAACGTGGGGTGGTGATATATGGCTTGTTAATGATGGTGATGGGGAGACGGGATCCCTGGAATCTGCTGAGTCTTTGTTAGATAGACCTGTAATGGACTGCCCTCAGGAAAGAGCTTTCCAACAGCTGGCCTGCCTTGAGGAAACAGATTCCTGGCCTCCAGTCTCCCCAGAGGAGTCTGTCATCCAACATCCACCTAATGAGATTAACCTTTCAGTTTCTGTTAACTCTGTAACCACCTCCTCTGAGGAAACAGCCCTCACTCCTCTGTCTGGAGTCACTAATACTGTTTCACTAAATGAAACTGCAATGGAATGTCCTGAGATAATGGGCTTGAAAGACACTTCTATTCCTTTTCATGACCCAACTTCACCACCCTTATTTCCTTCAAGACCTATAACTAGACTAAAGTCCCAACAGGGAGCAGTGCGATGGTGGCTCAGCGGCAGAATTTTCACCTGCCATGCTGGAGACCCAGGCTTGATTCCAGTGCCTGCCCAGGTTACAAAAAAAAAGTCCCAGTAGGCCCCAAAAGGTGAGGTACACAGAGTGACCCATAAGGAGGTACACTATAATCCAAAAGAACTGCATGAGTTTTCCAATCTATATAGACAAAAATCAGGTATATATGTGCGGGAATGGATATCCTTCCATGGGATAATGGTGGAAGGAATATAAACTTGGATCAAATTGAATTTATTGATATGGGCTTACTGAGCATAGACTCTGCACTCAGTGTTGGAGCACAAGGGGTTAGAAAGGGCATTAACGGTTTGTTTGGATGGTTGGCTGAAACATGGATCCAAAGGTGGCCGACATTACCTAAGATCAAAATGCCAGAACTGCCCTGGTATAAAGTAGATGAGGGGATCCAGAGGCTTAGAAAGATTGGAATGGTAGAGAGGATTTATCATGGAAGACCTGTTCACACATCCCAGGAATGTCCAGAGGACGCATCTTTCACCAGGACCTTGAGAAGTAAATTCATGAGACTAGCCCCATCCTCCCTGAAGGGCTCTGTGGTCACCCATCTCTGTAGGTCAGATATTACTGTGGGAATTATTACTCGGGAACAGTCTCAAGTTGGCAGAAGTCATGTGGCAACAGTTAATCACCATAGACAAAGTGAGCATGGCCACCATAGTGGACAGCAAACTCAAAGCAGTAGTCAAAATAATCTGACTCACAGAGATTTGTGGCATTCGCTAGTAGATCATGGGGTACCTAGAAGTAAAATAAAAGGGCAGCCTACTAAATTCTTGTTTGAGCTATAAAAGCAGAAGAATTCTAGGCTAAATGAACAGAAGTCTAACTTGAATTGCAGAAACAAGAGCCATGGCCCCTTAAACAATTCCCAGACTTGAAACAGTTTACAGACCCAGAGCCCCTCGAATGAGGGAAGACTGCATACCCTTGGGGAAGGACTTTTTAAAATTGCCCCAAATTTACACTGCTAACTTTCCTCCTAGACTTCCCCAAAGAGAACTACATCCTTTTCCCAGGGTGACTGTGCTGTGGGGAAAAGGAAACGATCAAATATTCAGGGAATTATTGGACAGTGGCTCAGAAGTGACACTAATTCCAGGAAGCCCAAAACATTATTCTGGTACAGCAGAGTAGGGGCTTATGGAGGTCAGGTGATCAACGAAGTTTTAGCTCATACCCACCTTACAGTGGGTCCAAGTGGATCCCCAGACCCATTCTGTGGTCATTTCCCCAGTTCCAGAATGCATAATAGGAATTGACATACTCAGCAACTGGCAGAATCCCCACATTGTTTTTCTGACTTCTGGAGTGAGGACTGTTATGGTAGGATAGGCCAAGTGGAAGCTACTAGAACTGCCCTTATCTTGAAAACTAGTTCATCAGAAGCAATACCATATTCCTTTAGGAATTGCAGAGATTAATGCCATTCTTAAGGACTTGAAGCATGCAGGGATGGTGATTCCCACCACATCCCCATTCAACTCTCCTATTCGGCTCGTGCAGGAAACAGATTGGACTTGGGAGATGACAGTGGATTATCATATACTTAATCAGGTGTTGACTTCAACTGTATCTGCTGTTCCGGATGTGATGTTATTGCTTGAACAAATCAACACATCACCTGGTACCTGGTATACAGGTATTGATCTGGAAAATACTTTTTTCTCAATAGCTGTTAGTAAAGACCACCAGAAACCAGTTTGCATTCAGCTGGCAAGGCCAGCAGCATACCTTCATTGCCCTACTTCAGGGGTAAGTCAACTCTCCAGTTGTATGTCACAATCATGTCTGCAAGGAACTTGATCATTTTTCCCTCCCACAAGACATCACACTTGTCCATTATATTTATGAAAGCATGCTGATTGGACCTAGTAAGCAAGAAGTAGCAACTACTTCAGAGTTATAGGTAAGGCATGTGTGTCAGGGGATGGGAGATAAATTCAACAAAAATGCACAGGCCTTCCTCCTCAGTGAAATTTTAGACAACCAGTGGTGTGGGACATGGTGAAATGCCACTTCTAAGGTGAAGGATAAGCTATTGCACCTGGCCCTTCCTACAGGAAAAAAAAAGCTCAATGCCTAGTTGGTCTCTTTGGATTTTGGACCCAACATTTTCCCAGTTTGGGTGTGCCCTGCCCATTTACCGAGCAATGAGAAAAGCCACTAGTTTTGAGTTGGGACCAGAATAAGAGGAGGCTCTGTGACTTGTCCAGGTTGCTGTGTAAGCTGTGCTGCCACTTGGGCCATATGATCCAGGAGATCCAATGGTGCTGGAAGTTTCAGTGACAAATAGGGATGCTGTCTAACCCTTTGGCAGGCTCCTATAGGAGAACTGCAATGCATACCCTTAGGATTTGGGAACAAAACTGTACATCTACTATAGATAACTACTCTTCTTTTGAGAAATAGCTTTTAACCTTTACTGGCTCTTTATATAGACTGAATGCTTAACCATGGGCCAACATGTTACCATGAGACCTGAGCTGCCTATCAGGACCTGAGTGTTGTCTGACACAAAAAAACCATAAAGTTAGGCATGCACAGCAGCACTCTATCAAAAATGGAAAGGGAAGATTAGAGATAGGGCTTGAGCAGGTCCTGAAGGCACAAGTAAGTTACCTGAAGAAGTGGTGCAAATGCCCATGGCCTTACTCTTGACACACTACCTTCTCTTTCCCAGACCAAAGCTATGGCCTCTTGGGGCATTCCTTACAGTCACTTAACTGAGGAAGAGAATACTCAGGCCTGGTTTACAGATGGTTTTGCATGATATACAGACACCACCCAGAATTAGACAGCTGCAGCACTACAACCCCATTCTGGGATGTCCTTAAAGGGCAGTGGTGAGGGGAAACCCTCCCTTTTGGCGAAATGTTGAGCAGTGCACCTGGTTGTTCATTTTGCTTGGAAGGAGAACTGCCCAGAGGTGCATCTGTGTCCTGATTCATGGGCTGTTGCTACTGGTTTGGCTGGATGGTCAGGGACTTGGAAGGAGCATGATTGGAAAATTGGTGACAAAGAGGTCTGGGAAAGAGGTGTGTGGATGCACCTTTCTGAGTGGGCAAAAAACATGAAGATATTTGCATCCCATGTGAATGCTCACCAGAAGCTGACTTCAGCAAAGGAAGGTTTTAATAATCAAGTGGTTAAGATGACCAATACTATGGATACAAGTCATCCTCTTTCCTCAGCCACTCCTGCCATTGCCTAATCAGCTCATGAACAAATTGGGCATGGTGGTAGAGATGGAAGTTATGCATGGGTTCAGCAACATGGATTTCCACTCACCAAAGCCTACCTGGCTACGGCCACTGCTGAGTGTCCAATCTGCCAGCAGGCAGAGACCCACACTCAGCCCCTGATATGGCACTATACCCCATGGTAGGTTGATTACATTGGACAACTTCCATCATGGAAGGGTGTGCTGGTTTGAAAGGAAGTATGCCCCCT
>PVIY010035023.1:0-26615 GCA_004026745.1 Myrmecophaga tridactyla
GGGGGGATGGGAGGAGGGGCCCTGCAGCCTCAGTGGCTCAAACCCCATGTCTGCATCTTGCTCCCACCACACGGGGAGGAGGGGTCTGTGCAGGGGCGTGGTCCCCCTCGCTCTGGCCCCGGGCTGCACGGTGACCTCTCTGAGGCACAGCCGCCCACCGTGGAGAGCAGCTGTCTCAGAGGAGCAGGTCACTCACGCCAAAGCCCGGGTTCAACAAGACAAGAAGCTGCAGTGTGCTCGGGAGGAGGGAAAACCCAGAACTTTCTGAACTATCCTAAATTGGCATGTTTAGATTTTCTGTTGTATGGACTGCTTAGCTTCAAACTGTAGGAGCTCCCCATGCCAGGGACTCACCAATGCCAGGGGCTCCTCATACCAGGGATTCCCCATGCCAGGGGCTCCCCATGCCAGGGGCTAACCCAGTGCCAGGAGCTCCCCATGCTGGGGATTCCCCATGCCAGGGACTCACTATGCCAGGGACTCACAGTGCCAGGGACTCACCAGTGCCAGGGGCTAACCCAGTGCCAGGGCCTCCCCATGCCAAGGGTTCCCCATGCCAGGAAATCACCAGTGCCAGGGGCTCCCCATGCTGGGGGCTCCCAAAGTCAGGGGGTCCCCAAGTGAGTGGCTCCCCATGCCAGGGGCTCCCCATGCCAGGGCTTCCCCAGTGCCATGATCCGGGGCTTCTGCAGACAGAGGCAGCCTTGTTCTGGGCTGCGACACCAACGTCCTGGGGAGGGGATTCCCTCTTTGGCCCAGTCCCAAAGGCAAGCCTGACTCCCACCTCCCTCCTGGGGGCGTCCTGGGGCTGAAACCAGCAGCACGAGGCAGCCTGGTAGCCTGGCAGAGTCGCCGACCGAGCCGACAACCTCCTGCTCTGGTAGGAAAGGGCGGCGCCAGGGTCGTCCCGCGATGGCCGGGAAAACCGCCAGGGTCACGCTGCGGTGTGTGGAGCCCGGGGCTCGGTGGCGTGGCTGTCCGACCCTGCCGGGGACCAGCGAGCCACGGTCCCTCAGCGCAGCAGCTATCCCCATGCCCAACGCTCTCCCAGACAGCGTGTGCTGGTCAGGAAAAGCTGGCCGCGTTGGAAAGCGGACATGCAAAGCCGCGTCACGCCTCCGCGCTCAAGTGCGCGCCAGGACAGCGGCGCGTCCTGGGCACTGCGGGGACGGACGTGTGCAGGAGCCGGGCACCTGGAGCTGGGGGCGGGGGCACTCCCACCTGGGGCCTGAGGCCGGCCCTGTGTGCCCACCACCCTCCCGGGAGCCGACTCCCCTGGCCCCGGCAGGCACGCTGGACAAAAGGGGGAAATGAGCCGGTGCCCCAGGGGTGCAGCCCTGCCCGCAGGGCCAAGATGCCCCAACGTCCCGGGATTGGCACACGGCCCCTCTCCTCCATTCATTTCGCCCTCACCACCACCCTACCAGGTAGGAATGTATTCCCTCCAGTTAATGAAAGAGAGGCTCAGAGAGTCTAGACACTCGCCCAGAGTCACACAGCTGAAGCTGAGACACAAATCCAACCAGCCCAGAGCGGGTTCCCATAACTACAAGCTGTGCCCATCAGGGTGGAGATGAATGCCACGTCCCTCCCCGCAAGCAGGGAGCCTCACTCCCTTCTGGCACAAAATTTAAAGGCGCACCAAGAAGTTGGTCATCAAGAGAAAACATGGTTTTGTTTTATTGCATGAGCAGGCACAAGAGCAATCATGTTTTAATGCAATATTTTAAAACATCTAAACTTATGCAGGAAGTCCATGATAAGCAAAGTATCGAAATTTAAAATAAAGGCAGGATCCAGCCCTGCCCTTATGCCACTTTGAGGGCCCCGAGGCGCCCCGAGGCCCAGCTGGTGCTCCCGCTTAGTTGGGAGGTGCTTGGCTCACATGCTGCAGAACCACCTTCCTTGCAGCCCATGGGAGTGTCCTTCTCCCTCCCGTCATGCCAGCAGGACCGCAGAAGTCCCGCTGCAGGTTCAAGTCCCTGTCCACTTCTTCCAGTCGGCCTTTCAGGGCCAGGGCAGCCAGGGAGAAGGCCAGGGACTGAAGGAATTACCCATCTGTGCCAGCTTGAAAGGATTATGTACCCAGGAGAGGTATGTTTTCATCCTGATCCAGTCTTGTGGGGGCAGCAATTTCTTTTAATCTTGATTCAGTAATGTAGGCTGTAAACTTTTGATTAGATTATCTCCATTGGGCTATGCCATGCCCGATGGTGGGCGTGGCCTTTGATGAGATGGAGATGTGACTCCACCCTTTCCAGGTGGTCTTGATTAGATTGCTGGAATCCTTTAAAAGAGGAAACATTTTGGAGAGAGACAGAGAAACAGCAGAGCCGACAGAAACTTCGAAGCAGAGCTGACACAGATGTCAATACGTGGAGAACAGAAACACACATGTTTGGAGATGCTTGGAGCCCAGCAGACGTCGCCATGAGATGCAAAGCAAGCCAGAACCTGGAGAGAGCCCCGGGAAGCTACGATGCGGAAGCCAGCTCCAGAAATAAAGTGAGGAACCCCCGTGGGAACAGAGGCTGAAAGCAGTGGACCCCAGGAGCCAGGGACCAGCAGATGCCAGCCACATGACTGCCTAGCTGACAGAGCTGTCCCAGAAGCATTGGTCTTTCTTGAATAAAGTATCTCTCCCTGGATGCCTTAGTTTGGACATTTCCATGGGCTTACAACTGTAGACTTGTAACTTATTAAATTCCCCTTTATAAAAGCCTGCCCAGTTCCAGTATATCGCATTCTGGTAGTGTGCAAACTAGCATACCATCCCAGAGGCATTTTAATAAGATGACTCTCAAAAGCAAAATATCCTTTAAGACCCAATTTTGAACTCAAATTATGGGATTCGGGCTTTGGTCGGTTAGTAGATTCTTCCCAGCATCCCTCACTCCCTTTACACGGGCAGGTTCCTACTCAAAATAGCCACCTTATTTATATCTCAGTTACCAGTCGGCAATGCGAGACCATGTGAATGCTGGGAGAAAGCCACGGGTTGCTCCCAAACCTTCTTTTGTTGGCTTGCTTTATACCTCCCAAGCCTAAGAAGGGCAGATGTTACAGCTTCTTCAACTTTGTCACTCCTGTGCCCAGCACTGGGCGGCCCAGAAGCATACTGGCCTTGGTGAGGGCAGGAGGAGCTGAGGCTCATCACCTCAACTATAAAATTAGGGGGTGCACTGGGAATTGCTGGTTTGAAAGGATGTATGTACCCTAGAAAAGCCATGTTTTAATCCTAATCCCATTTTGTAAAGGCAGCCTTTTCTTCTAATCCCTATTCAGTACCGTATGTTTGAAACTATAATTAGGTCATCTCCCTGGAGTTGTGACTCAATCAAGAGTGGTTATTAAGCTGGCTTAGGTGGAGGCGTGCCTCTACCTATTCAGGTGGATCTTCATTCATTTATTGGAGTCCTATAAAAGAGGAAACATTTTGGAGAATGCAAGAGATTTCTGAGAGAGCAGAATGACATAGCCACAAGAAGCAGAGAGTCCACCAGTCAGCGACCTTTGGAGATGAAGAAGGAAAATGCCTCCCGGGGAGCTTCATGAAAGGAAGCTGGGAGAGAAAGCTAGCAGATGATGCTGTGTTCACCACGTGCCTTTCCAGATGAGAGAGAAGCCCTGACTGTGTTCTCCATGTGCCTTCTCAATTGAGAGAGACCCTGAACTTCATCGGCCTTCTTAAACCAAAGTATCTTTCCCTGGATGCCTTTGATTGGACATTTCTATAGACTTGTTTTAATTGGGACATTTTCTTGGCCTTAGAACTGTAAACCAGCAACTTATTAAATGCCCCTTTTAAAAGCCATTCCATTGCTGGTATATTGCATTCCAGCAGCTAGCAAACTAGAACACCCCCATTCCTGGTCCATGTGGCATCCTGCTCTCCGCCCTGGAGGAGCCATCTCAGGGGCGTCCTTTGCCTGGCCTCTGGCTGGGTGTGGCCAGGGCGAGCCCCAGCATGTGAGCGGAGGAAAGAGCTCACTATGCATGGCTGTCCCAGCCTCTCCATGTCCCCCATCCACTGCCCTGCCCCTCCACAAGCCACCTTCACCCCAGCTTCCAGGGACCACTCCCATCCTTGTCCTGCCATCCCTTTGGAATCTAGGGATGCTGAGGGCTTTGCTCTATTAACCCAGGACCCCTTCCCACATGCTGCCCAGATCTTCCTAAATAAATCCTTCATCATCAACCCCAAATGGAGTGAGCTCTTTGTTGGGACCATGACTGATTAGGGCGGAGGAAGGAGGGGGCTGGAACAAAATTCTCTGATGTCCTTTTGGCTTTCAGAGCACAGTCACCTTTGCCCAGTTCTCTTTTGGTTAAGTTGGTTTGTTGGAAAGCAAGTCTCCTCTGAGCAACTGGGCAGCCTGAGTAAAGGCTGAAAAGCGACTGCACTGAGCTTGCGGGGCTCAGGCAGGGGGTGGTGGCTGGGCCGCAGGGGTCCACTAAAGAAGGGGGTGAGCCAGTGACGGGGATCCTGGGCAATCGTCTTCTTGAGCCATCAGGCTGCAGGCCACAGCTCTCTGGGGGTGCGATTGGCCACTGAGACTTCCCTCCAAGAGCACCTGCTGCAGCAAGCAGACTCTGCTGGTGGCTTTTGCTCTGCCCCTGCGGACTGCCCTGGCCCGGCACTGAGCCCCTTGCCCCAGGGCTGATCCCAGCCAAAGTGTGAGCAGTGTGGGCGCCCGAGCGGGTCACAGCTGCCCAGCCCAGCATGCCTCCTACTCCTTCCCCCTCTGTCCTCCATGGCATGTCCCCTGTGTCCTCCATGGCGTGTCCCCTGTGTCCTCCATGGCGTGTCCCGTGTCCTCCATGATGTGTCCCCGTGTCCTCCATGATGTGTGCCCACGTCCTCCGAGATGTGTTCCTTGTATCCTCCATGGCGTGTCCCCGTGACCTCGCTCTCCCCTGTGTCCTCCATGGCGTGTCTCTGTGTCCTCCATGATGTGTTCTCCATGTCCTCCATGATGTGTCCCCCGTGTCCTCCATGGCGTGTCCCTGTGTCCTCCATGATGTGTCCCCCATGTCCTCCATGACATGTCCCCATGTCCTCCATGATGTGTCCCCGTGTCCTCCATGGCATGTTCCTGTGTCTTCCATGATGTGTCCCCGTGTCTTCCATGACATGTCCCTGTGTCCTCCATGATGTGTCCCTGTGTCTTCCATGATGTGTCCCCCGTGTCCTCCATGGCGTGTCCCCATGTCCTCCATGACGTGATACATCCTTACTCTCCCCCATGTCCTCCTGACATGTCCCCCATGTCCTTGCTTCCTCATCTCCCTTGTTGGTTTCTCAGAGGACTTGGGCTGGGACAGGTGGTTCCAGGAGTGGTGTGAGAAGACAGCCTCTTCACTTCCTGGAGCACCCGTCCCAGAACAATGAGTGAGATGTGCCATCTCACCACCCTGGAGCCTGGAGTCTGAAATCAGCCTGGGACAGGGCCTGCTCTCCCGGAAACCTGCTGGGCAGAGGCCTTCTCGCCTCTACACCCATCTTTGGCCACCATCCTTGGTTGACTCCAGTCTGGCCTCATCCTAACTAATTACAACCTCAAAGACCCTATTGCCATGCAAGCTCACATTTGCAGGACCAACAGTCAGGACTTGAGCATGACTTTGATTGGAGACAACCCTGCCAGCCTTGAGGATGGGGCCTGCGCCACATGCAAAGGAATGCTGGCGGCCTCTAGGACCTGGAAGAGGTGAGTGTATTAGTTAGGTTTCTCTAGAGAGACAGAATCAACAGGGAACACTCGCAAATATAAAATTTATAAAAGTGTCTCACACAACCATGGGAACATAGAGTCCAAAATCTGCAGGGCAGGCTATGAAGCTGATGATTCCGATGGAGAGGGTCTGGACGAACTCCACAGGAGAGACTCACCAGCCGAAGCAGGAAGAGAGCCTGTCTCTTCTGAATCCTCCTTAAAAGGCTTCCAGTGATTAGATTAAGCATCACTCATTGCAGAAGACACTCCCCTTGGCTGATACAAATGAAGAAGTCGTTTTAGGAAAACCCAGGAGACCCAGTTCTGGGAGAGTCCATAGGCACAGCCCGTGAGCCCAGGTGCCAGGGGCCCGGGGCTGCCTCTTCCTTCACAGGGGAGCCCCGGAGCATCCCCGCAGCCCTGAGTGCCTCATTGGCTGCTGTGGACACACCCTGCAGGGCAGCAGGGCAGCGGGAGCTCCTCACATAGAGCTGTGCTCAAGCTGGGGTGGTCTCAGGTGGTCTCAAGACACGCTCCATGGACCAAGTCAAATGAGGCTGGTTCTAGCACAGCCCCATTGAGTACGGCTCAGTTGGCCTCCGGCTTTGGGGTTCTCAGGGGGCCTAAACACGGGGGAGCAGCACGGGCAGCACCTGCTAAGAGGCACAAACCATGGGGGACCCTGACATGTGTCTGAGGAAACTGCAGAGACTCCCCCAGGGCCCAGGAGACGCTGCCATGAGAAAATAAATGCCAATGAAAACAGATGGAGATGGATTTGATTAGAGAGAGATGGAAGGATAGGTGACGGCAGATTGACAGGCAGGTAGGTGATAGGGGATGGCAGGTAGGTAGGGAGATTATAGATAATCAATGGGGAGAGAGATACAGAGATAGAAGCTAAATAAAGAGACAGACAGCCAATCCATAGCTCAAGATTTCTGGGGTTCCTTATAGTGACCCCAGTTTCCAAAACAAAAATCTCTGCACAGCCTGCCATCATTTTATTTTCCTGATTTTTTTCACCAGTTTAAATAGCATGTCTTGCAAAGCTATGAGAAGGAAGTCCTATTTAGAAGATTTATCGCATCTAATCAGGAAATCCCAGGTGTACGGATGGCCAGAAATCCAAGCTGGATGGAGCAAGTGACAGGTATAATTTTTATCTTGGTACAATGCGGTGACACTTCTATTCAAGGAAGTCAGAAAATCAGTATATTCTAATACAGTTTAAACATGGTAAAGGGAAACAAGTCATTTCCCTGACTCTCCCAACCCTCTCTCACCTCTACTATAGGACCAATCGTTGTGGGAACTGAACTATTTCCTAAGACCTCCAGGCAATTACCGAAACATCAGCAGGAGTCTGCAGGAAAGCATGACGTGGGTCCCTCAGGAAGACAACTTAGACATGGAACCTTGAATGGGGCATGAGATATTGTTGGTTTGTTCAGGTTAGTACGATGCCCCGATAAATCCCAGAGTGATTTGGACAGTGTATAAAGAAATATTTGCAAGGTCCCCTTGGGGAAATGGGGAGAAAGGGGGGAAAGGTTCAACTTCCCCATTTGGAGAATTTCTGATATTCTTACAAGCAGTGGGGACAACCAAATCAACAGGCCAAGCCTTCGATCTTGGGGTTTGTTCCTATGAAACTTATCCCAGCAAAGGATAGACTAAGCCTATGTAAAATTAGGCCTAAGAGTCGCCCCTGGAGAACATGTTTTGTTGCTCAGGTGTGACCTCTCTCTCTCTCTCTAGGCTGACACAGTAGGTGAACTCACCGCCCTCCCCTCTACGTGGGACATGACTCCCAGGGTGTAAATCTCCCTGGTAACATGGGACAGGAATCCCAGGATGATCTGGGACCCAGCATCAAGGGATTGAGAAAACCTTCTTGACCAAAAGGGGGAAGAGAGAAATGACACAAAATAAAGGTTCAGTATCTGAGAGATGTCAACCAGAGTTGAGAGGTTATCCTGGAGGTTATTCCTACACATTAAATAGATATCCCCTTTTTAGTTTATGGTGTATTGGAGAGGCTGGAGGGAACCACCTGAAACTGTAGAGCTGTGTTCCAGTAACCTTGTTTCTTAAAGACGATTGTATGATTGTGTGATTTTGAAAACCTTGTATCTGATGCTCCTTTTACCTAGGATATGGACAGATGAGTAAAAAATATAGATAAAAAATAAATAATAGGAGGAACAAAGGTTAAAATGAATTGAATAGATGGAAATATTATTGATCAATGAGATGCAGGGGTAACAGGTATAGAGTTTTTTTCTTTCTTTTTCTGGAGTGATGCAAATGTTCAAAAAAATAATCATGGTGATGAATCCACAACTATATGATGATATTGTGAGCCATTGATTGTACACCATGTATGGAATATTTATATGTAAAGAATATTTGTATGTTAAGTTTTATCAATAAAAGATTTGAAAAAAAGAAGAAGACAACTTAGAAGATGCACAGGGGATTCCATCACCTGGAACCCTTGCCAGGAAGCCACGGCAGCATTTGAGTATATGGAAGTGTTGGTGGCATCTCCTGGACAGCAGTGGCCCAACAGAATTTGCCTTCCTGCCTGGCCGTCGCCCCTTCATGCAGGGACAGCTATGGGTGGAAATGACTAGTCGGTCTTTTGAGAAGTCTCCTGTTGTCTCCGATCAGCAGGAAACTACCCAGACCTAAGGCTCCCTGGGTCTCCTTTCTCCTGACCGTGGCTGGACTGATTGCCCTGCCTCTGCTTTCTCACTCTTGCCTCCCCCTTTCTCTGTTTCCTACCTGAAAAGGCATGGGCGCTCAGCTCTGGGGCTCGCCGTAATGATTATAAGACGCTCTTCCCTGAAGCAGCACTGATGGTCTGTGGAATGTCCCTGGCCCTAATTACGTGGCCATGGCTATCTCTGGGGACTGCTTCTCTGGCCACCGGCTCATGAAGTGACTACCACAAAGCAGGGCAGTTGGAGCCGCGACTGAAGGACAGGTGGCATTGGATCCGGCCGAAATCACCACTGTTGGTTCTCACGTGTGCCAGGGACAACACCGCGGGTGGGACACTGAGCAGGAGGCCAGGCCTACTCACTACCTTTAGAAAACATCATCTCTGATACAGGACAAGAGAATCTGCTTCTGCACACGAGCACCACAGTCCCTTTAGCCAGGTCGCTGAGCCCTGGGTTCTGGTCAGCCTGCCCAGAGTAAGGCCCTGGCACCAGAGCACGGCTGGGTCCCCCTGGCGAGACTTGGCGACACTGCCAAGGCCTGGACTTTTAATGTGAAACACACCAAAGTGGAGATCTACAGCAAGGCCCAGTCTGGAGACGCCTCTAGCCTCTTAACCATGGCACAGACGCTGCCGCCTGGAAGCAAAGCACTGTGAAAGCTGATGGGCAGCACTGGCCTGCCACCCTACCTTCCTCTGAGTTATGATTCTTGTGAAAATAATCTCTCTGTCCTGGTTTTCCCAGTGTGCAGGACAGGAATGGAGCAGCAATTACATCCTCCAAAGGTGTTCATTTTCCCTCCTTTCAGAGTGAGCATTTAGTGCCTGATCAATGGCATTTGCTGCCGTGTCCCCAGCAGGTAGGACGGTGTCAGGCCCGGGAAGGTCCTCTCAGGACATGCCTGTTAGACGCTCAGTGGCTGAAATAGAATGGAACATGGATCAGGCCGTGGTTTTCTGGCTAGATGTCCCAATAATCATTCCATGCACAAATTCATTAGTCCAACAGATATTCAGGGAAGGCCAACTCCGTGCCAGGCCGGGCTCTGGGGACACGCTGGTGACCCAGGCAGGCCCCAGCTTTCTTAAAGTCTCCGGGACGGGTTTGATCTCCACCTTTGGGCTGCCTGTAATAGGACGAAGGAACAAAGCAGAGCCAAGGCAATTAGAAAACAATTAAGCGTTAAATCACAGGCCTCTGACGAGCCAGGGGACTCTCAGAAGGAACATGGTCCTGGCTGTTTGCAAGGAACAGCTGGATCTTCGGCTGAGACTGAAGAATGCTCCGAACTTGGGAAGCGGGCAGAGTGGCCCCAGTAGCTAGCCACCCCACCCCCCACCCCAGGAAAACTGCAGCCTCAAAAGCCCAGGTATTCATGGGACCAGAATTGTTCCCAGGTAAAGAATTTGGGAATAATCTGAGTTAGAAGAGTTGGGATTGGTGTTGGAGATAAGATTCAGTGGCTGCCTCCAAAGCTGATTTTCACCCTAGACATATATGAAAGCTTCTTGGTGGCATGTATTTTGGTGGGGAGACAAGGACTGGAAGAAGAAAGAGGGTCTTGAAAACGCAGCAGGGGTATTTAGGCTAGATTCAGGTGGCTGGGGGTGGGGGGGGGCGGAGGGCACCCTTGCAGCCCCCTGCATGGTGCCCTGGCCCAGAGCCTTTGGGGAGCACACAGAGGCAGAGGGGCCAAGGCGAATTGCCAGCAGGAAAGGTGCTGCTAAGTCTGCACGCTTTGCAGCTCGCTCATGCTGCTCCTTCCATCTATTCCACACCCCTAAAATGCAAGGGTGTGAGGTTGCAATTATTCCCTTCTTTGACTGTCTGGCGAGGCTCCAAGTCCCTGGCCTGAGCAGCCTGCGATAAATTCCCCTGGGCTCCTTTGCTCCTGGCCCCACCACCAGCCTTGGAGCCAGTAGATGTGGGATGGGATCCAGTTTTTAAAGCTCTGTAGGTAATTCTGTTAATCTGCCTGGTTTGGCAACACCTCTCCTAGACTTGTTTCAAAGACATTCCCCTCCTGACAAAGGATGTAAGTGTAAGCATATAGTAGTCAAGGAAGCAGCTACAGCTGGCCTCTGTCTACGAACCTCTTAACAGGCAACCCAGAGAGTACATAGGGGAACAAAGTCAGTGCAACCCACTCTACTTCCTCGACCTTCCGAATGAGTCAAAACGGTCAAAATTTGACCAACATGAGTCAAAATTTGCCTTCATGGCAGAAGCACAACTGGTGCATGAAATTATAAGGAGAGAGTTTCTTCTTATTTACAATTTTGGGAAGATGAAGCCGTTAGTGAGTTGGGGCTAAACTAGACCCACGCGCCGCTTTTCCTTCTTTAGCCACAGCAATCTGTCTCTGATTCCAGAAAAGCATCCTTGGAATATAAGATGCTCCAAGCATAAAAGTCAGGAATGGCATATTTCTTCAGTCATATGCACTGCTTGGAAAATAACACTCCATCCGTCAGCATTCGGAGGGCGGAAAGGATGAGTCTGGATCCAAGCATGCCATGTTCCATGTCTCGGTCCCCTGGGCTTTGACCAGTGCTGCAGGATGTTTTTCCTTCTCTTTGACTCACGCAGGGAACCTTCTTCTTTTATTAGCTAGTTTATACCCTGCCCCGAGGATCAGAGTTGTCTCTATTTGGGTGTTTAATTATTGTTACTGTCCATGGGAATTTTGTGCTCAAGTTGAAGTCCTAAAATATACACGTGAATTCCTCCCAGGCACACACACCCGCACACACATACTTGCACACACATCCTTGCACACACATCCCTCCTTCTTCCCGCTGTCCCCTTCACTCTTGTTCAATCCAGGCCACCAGGATTTGTGACATTTCTAAAATCTGACAATCTTTAGAAATTCACCAATATCTCCCATTCTGAATTTGCGCCGGTTTCCAGGCCCTCCTGGCTCCGGGAACGCCCTTGCTCTCCGGGTCCAACTGTCCAGCCAGTTTGCGCTGCCCTCAGAGTTGCTTTGGCAGAGCTGGGAGCGAGTCCCTGCATTTCCCACTCTTGCCTTAGGTGGGGACCATTCGGGGGCACCCAACACTCTCCTGAAATTTGCATCTCTGTTGCTTTAACAAATTACCAGCCTAATAGTTATCAGAGAAATGTAGTAACATGGAACCAAGAAGAAATTACACATGCAAAAGTAAAATAACTCAGCCATAAATATCCCACATTGTTAATGCCCTGATGTCACTGCCAGCCCAGCATCCGTTCCAGTGACAGCTTTAGGATTGAAGATTTCCTTCCACGGAAACTGATAAGGGCAGAAGGCTCAGGCACCAGGACTAATGCTGCCTGCATCATGTCTGTTAGTCATAAACCACAGGGAAAGGAGCACCGACTCATCACCGCGCTGGTGAGCTCTCCACCCAGACCCTGTCTCCAGATCGCACATGCCTTCGAAGTTTCAGTGTTCCTTCCTGTTAGAATCTTCCTTGTGGCATCAAATAAATGTTCTTTTTCTCCAGCTGCCTATTTTATATTCCTCTGAGTTTGCAGAGACATCAAAGGTCCTTTTTGGGGGTGGTTCTGCCGACTCATTCACTCCACATGCGTTTACTGGGCTTGCACATGGTGCCTCCACCAAGCAGGGGTGCGGGGGGCCAGGGGAAGCGAAATCAGACACAGGTCCTGAGCTGACAAAACCCTGGCATGGCAGGGGACGGAAAGCCTGACCCGACAGCAGGCACAGCATGGCCAAGAGCAGGATGCCAGAGCCGAGACTGGAGGAATGAGGAAACTTCAGGAAGGGCACAGGAAACAGCATGTACAAAGAGCTGGTGGTGGGCAGGGACGCACACAGCTTGGCGGGTAAGGGCACGATTTATGGGTAGGGGCATGATGTGTGTAGGGGCATGAATTGTGGGTAGGGCCATGGCTTGTTGGTAGCGACATGGCTGGGTGGGTAGGACACGGCTTGGTCGGCAGGGACATGGTTTGGTGACCAGAGACATGACTTGTGGGCAGGGACGTGGCTCTTTAACATGCTGTGCAAAGAAAACAAGTGTGGCCTCAGCAGGGGAAGCCAGGGAGAGTGATGATAGGAGCCTGATGAGATAGAGCCTTGGGAGACCCTCCAAGAAGTCCATCTTTATCCTAAAGGTGATTGGATGCTTCCAAAGGGTTAATAGATTGGAGAGGTGCAAAATCAGGGGAAGACAGGGAGGCAACTTAAGAAGCTAGTTTAGACGTAGAAGTTGGTGTCTGAGAGTAGGAAGGGCGGGGTGGGGAGGGAATGGGCTGGACATAAGGGGATGAATTCCAGAGTTGCATAGGAGTTCAAAGCTGCACAGGGAATGAGGGCAAGGGTTTGTCGCTGGTAGCTCCTAAGTGCTTGTCTTGCAGAACCAGATGGAGGTAGGGTGTTCACTGAGAAGAGGAAGATCTGGGGGACCAAGGGGCAGCAGAACATCTGAGAGGAGACATTGGGTAGCTGTCTGGATAGATGCAGATGAGAGACTGACATGGCTAGAGAGACAAATTTGACCTTCATCCTTGGGTAGGTCACCAATGTCACAGGCGTGAATGAGCAAGCCAAAGGAGATAAGAGAAAAACTTTGAGTTTCTGGAAAGTGATTCCAGAACATAGAGATTATAAGAGGCACATAACTCCAACCCAAGCCTGCTAAATTTCACATGCAACCTGACGGGTGGGTCTACCAAACCCATCAATGACTAAGTTAGAGGGTCATTATTCCTGCATGGGAGAAGCTTTAGACAGAAGGCTTGAAACAGATCACCAGTAACACAGGGTTCCAATCTTGGAGAAGTCACTGATGACAAAGTTTCAGGAAAATACGCCTCTACGCGCTCAAGCACGCACGTTCCTTCTTCTATGGTTCAGAGACAGCAGGCCAGCCCAGCGCAGAGGAGGCGGCTCAGTGACCATTTGTGATGCACATGGATGGCCCAGAAGGTTCACTTTCAGGGTCTTTTGTACAAAAGCAAAGTTGGTTGCTCCAGTCTCTCTGCTCACTTATCTTGCTCACTTATTTTATTAACCCTTCTCAGGCAAGTCCAGAATGTATTTGGTCTTTAGGGCAAAGATCTTTATTTTTATTTGTTAGCCGGCTGGCAGCATGTTGATTGAAGGGGAATGTAATTATCAGTCCATTAACTCACCAGCCAAGTTTTTGTGCCAACAAATAAATGTAAATTCAGATTCTTGAACAGCCTTGAAAAACATTTATTTCTTCTTCCCCCGTTCCACATTTAGTACCCTAGACTCAAACAACTGTTAAATCTGCATATTTTTACATGGCCTTTCACAAGGAGAGTAGCATTTAGGATTTCCTGGGACACTAGTTACTAGCAAATTTTGGCCACAAAATTTGGCAAAAAAAAAAATGGACTCACAGCAGTCTGGGAGAGGAAATATGAGGAAGAAAAGACCGCTGGAAGATAAGCATTTCTGCCTTGAAACTTAGGGATTCTGGCAATGCCGCACCACACACTGTGAGTTGCAGAGCTAAGATACACAGTCAGGTCACAGTTTGGATTTCCAAAAGCTCCTGAGGAACCTATCTGCAATGCTGTGCTACTATCGACTGTCCCCCAGGAATCCTTCCAGCTTCCTCAAAGCCCCTGGCTCCTGCTTGCCCTTCTTCTTGGTGTGTCTAAACTTGACGCACCCATCAGGTCTCAGCTTCGTTGTCACTTTTCTAGGAAACTTCTTCTGACCTCCGTTACCCTTCAAAGCTCCTGCTCCTTGTTTCCCGAGCACACTCCCCACCTCCTACCCTAACCCCTACCCTCTATTATAAATGCTCTTTATTTATGACAACCCCCCTCTGGACCAAAAGCTCTGGGCTAGCTCACGCCTGACTGTGCCAGCCCCAGGCTCGCTGTCATAAGCCGCTTGCCTGGAGCCATTGTTAAATAAATTGGTGAAAAACACTCAGGCCATGGCAGCCTGCCCGCTTGCTGCCCTCCCCGCCCCAACTGCATGGGAGGGGTGGTCCCCAGGAAAAACAAAGCAAAAGCCTGAGGAAATCCTAAGAACTGTTTGCTGAGTGCAATCCCCAACCTCTCACTCAGTCCCCTCCTTTGCTGACCAAAGGGGTGGGGGGTACTGCTTGGAGACCGTCCAGAGGGGCGCTTTGGTGTTTGCATGAATGGTTCACCTGGGATGGGAGGGGGGCATGCTGCCGGGCCCAGAGGAAACGCCCCACTTGTACAAGGTGTCCTAAGTGTGGGCCCCAAAGGGCTGTGTTTGACCGAGCGTGTGACTCGCTGGACTGGGCAGCCTGTGCTAAGGTGGGCAACGCCAGTGGCGGCCGTCGTGGGCAGCCTGGCCTTTTGCAGAGAGCAGCTGTCCCCAGGCCACCGCACTGGGTCCTGAGTCTTCCCCAACCCCTTCCCCGCTTCTTGAATCTACCAAGTGGCGCAGCCAGCGTTCCTCTGGGACAGCAAGGAAGGTGGCGGCCACCGTGAGCAAAGGCCTTCTTAACCACAGGACACTGAGGCCAGCCCAGAGCCATGACCCGACCCCCTCCACGCCACCAGCCCCCAGTGTCAGACATTGTCTGTTAGCTCCGATGGAGCAGGGATGGGGGGTCCCCAGGACCAATGCCGCAGCGAGCGTCTGGTTAGAACAGAACTTCCTGGCACATCTATTTCAGGAGTTGGTGGGAGCATGGCTCCAGGAAGAGGGCCAGGCTTGGCAGCGGGGTGGCCCCATAGTGGTGGGGTGCTGCGGCCACAGCCTCCAGCGTCTCCAGGCTGGGACCCCTGGGCTCCAGGAGCCACCCGGGCCAGCCCAGGACAGCTCAGAGACAGGCCAGTGCTGTTGTTATTTGTCCAGTTTGGGTTGCCCCAAAAGCAGAGCCTGATTCTGAGACTTGGACCCAGTTTGGTTTGTTTGGAAGGCGATCCGGGAAGCAGGAGTTAGGGAGCAGGGACAGAGAGAGTGTGAGGAGGGAAAGCCAGTGAAAGGGGTATCACTGAGCTGGTTCCCGCTGGGCTGGGTCCCACTGGGGTCCCCAGAAGCAGCCCCTGCAGGCAGGGAGGCTGGGCATTTCCTGCCCCTGCTCCCCCTCGGTGGACAGATGCCCCAGGACACAGGAAGCCTCCACACATCTGGCCTGCACCTGCTCGGGGGGCAATTTCCCGGGCAGTGGTGGGGGTGGGGGTGGGGAATCAGAGAAGACACGGAGCAGGAGAGCTGAGAGCCAGAGGCGGCGCCCAAGGCAGGGCCCTGAGTCTTGCCCGGGGTCTCTCGTGGCTGAGCACAGAGCACGGCGAGGATTGGCTCATTTGCTAGTGTGTACAGGACATTTCACCTCTTTCCAGACTGACTCAGTTTCCCCACCCATACCATGTGGGTGAGAACAGTACCTCAGGCCCAAGGCTGCTGCGAGGATGAACTCAGTTACAAGAAAACCCTTAATGGGCCCAACGCGTTCTACAAACGGAAGGAACAAGCCTTTCGGGAAGGGCCTCTGACCTGCTCGCTGACAGCGCCCCTGGGGAGGGGAAATTGGCAGTACCTGGCAAAACTACACAGGCATGTGCTTTTGAAGCAGTGATCCCACTTCTAGGAATTCATTCCAAAGAAAAACTGAAAAAGGAAATAAAAGAAGTAAGAAAAGACGAATGCATATAATTATTTTAAGAACTAAATTTTGAAAAAGCCAACCTTAAAATCAAAGCCAAATTGAAACAAATTGAACTCTTGGTGGCATAACGGCATATAGAGGAACTGTGTATACTGGGTAACTTTAAAACATGGTAATTTGATTATATATCCCTAGTGGGATATACCCTAAGGACCAGCCTTGAAAAAACATACACTGAACTGTTTCCAGTAAACATAGTGTTGGTGGAAATGTTTGCATAGCTACTCTGAGACAGTGGTGGGTGTGCTGTGAGATAAAGCAGTTTATCAGCAAAGAAAGGAAACAGTTATAAAATCGGCAAGATTAAGTAAAAACCCATAGATCTAAATCGAGAGTATCAGAATAGATACATGACATATTTGACCTTAAGCAAATAAATGCGTAATTCCTAGCCCTGACCACTGAAAAGGCAGAGACCCAGGCCTTAATGCCTTCTAAATACCATATCCTACTAAAAAGGAGCCTGGCTTCCTGGGGAAGTGGCTGAGATCAGGTCTGGAAAACACAATGTATAACACAAACCTGGACCAACTTGCCACAGAAGAAATGAAACTACTGAAAACCACAAGGATTGCGGCAGATACAACGGAGAAGCCCCTCAAGTCAAAGGGGCAGTTGGAGCACCAGTAAAGACAAAAAATGTCATTAACTGAAACACGCCAAATATTTTTTATAATCATACTTAAAAAAAATTTTCACTGGTCCACTTTAGAGGATGCTAGGGAACCAATTCTTTACTTTTGAAAAATTGGGAAATTAAGGGAAAGAATCAAGCGTTTATCCTTCCTTCCTTAAATGCCTCTAGATAACCAAAGCCCTGGTGAGGAGATTTTTAAAAACAGGAGTGTGTCAGACAATAACGAAGAAGGAATGACAGAATTAGAAGGTGACCATTTTGCGACTCCCAATAAATGAATGGATCTATGCCAGTAGTGAATAATTGGAATTTGAAATAAAAAATACAAAACCGTTTACACTAACACACACACACAAACTGAAATACTTAGGTGTAAAGCTAACAAAAATATGCACAGGATTACAGGAAAATCGTAAATAAAATAGTCATTTTATTTTATGAAAACCATCCAGAAAATCTAAATAAATGGAAACATACTCTATGTTCACAGGTAAGATGACTCAATATTATTAAGATCTCAATTCTTCCCATCTTGACCTATAGGTTCAATACAATCCCAATACAATTCTAGTAAATTATTTTGCAGCTATCAAGAAAGTGATTCCAAAATTTTTGTAGAAAAGCAAAAGTCCCAGAATAGCCAATACAATACTAAAAAAGAACAAAGTTGGAGGACTGACATTATACAACTTCCAGACTTACTGTAAAGCTACAATAATCAAAACCCCATGGTATGGGCAAAAGAATGGACAAGCTGATCAGCAGAAAAGAATAGAGGATCCAGAGATGGACCCACCCCAAGTATAGTCAACTGATTTTTGACCATGGAGCAAAAGGAAGTCAATGGAGAGAAGACAATTTTTTCAACAGTGCTGGCCATGAGATCGCAAATGCCTTCCGGACCACAGCAGGAGAAAGAGGTGTAAAAAAATGTAAAAAATAAGGCAACAATGGCCAAGAGAGACGAAGTGGAGTCGAGAGGCTACTCTGAAGGCTGCTCTTCTGCAAGCTACAGTCAGATAGTGCTAATAGCCATGGTTTGCCAAACCCCAACCAACATCACTTCTGTTGACTCTTGAGATCACCTAGGGCCCGAACTGAGACTCCACAAAGGTTTCATGTACTAGGTTTGCTTTCCTGGGACCTATAATTCCTGGAGGGTTCCTAAATCAGATAAATTCTGAAACCCAAAGGGACCAGCATCTTTAAGATTATAAATTAATTACATGCCCCTATCCTTTAGTGTGTACACCCTTCTCAACATGAAAAAGTCAGAACAGGCATTGCCCAAAGATCCCTACAGATTGGGAGAAGGCTCACAGGAGAAGGAGGAGGTATAACAGAGAACAGGATTTGACAAATGAGTATGGCTGCTGAATCACTATAGTGATATTCCTTCTAGCTTCCAGTGTTTAGGAGCAGCTAGAAGGAAAAATCTGAGATAGTGGAATCGTAACCCACAATAAACTCTGGGACCTGTTGTGTAAGTACTTATTGAGGTGTGCTTTGAAAAATATTGCTTTTTTATTTCTTTGCTTTGTATATATGTTGTATTTTACAGCCATAAACATTTAAAATAATGATAATAAATGGTGCTAGAACAATTGGATGCCCATAAGCCAAAAAAATGAGCTAGACATAAACCTTACATCTTTCACAAAAATAAACTCAAAATGAATCAAAGACCTAAATTTAAAATGCAAAATATAAACCCTAAATGACCTGGGGTTTGGCAATGAATTTCTAGCAACAACACCAAAAGCACAACTTGTGAAAGAAAAAGGTAATAAATTAGACTTTCTTAAAAGTTAAAAGTTCTGCTCTGCAAAAGTCATTGGTAAGAGAATGAAAGGACAAGCCAAAGAAAATATTTGCAAAATGTGTGACTGATAAAGAGCTGTACCCAAAACATACAAAGAATTCTTAAAATTCAGCCATAAGCAATCAAAAGCCAATTACAAAATGAGCAAAAAATCTGAACAAACACCTCAACGAAGAATAAATACCAAAGGAAAATAAGAACATGAAAAGATGCTTAACATCATGTGATGAGGGAATTGCAAATTAAAACCTCAATGAGTTACCACCACACCCCTATTAGAACAGCAAAAACCCACAACACTGACAACAATAAATGCTGGTGGCTGTGGGAGAGGACAAGAGAAACTCTCATTAATTGCTGGCAGGGATGCAAAGTGGTACTGCCACTTTGGAAGGCAGTTTGTCAGTTTAGCACAGAGCTAAACAGAAGCTTGCCATATGGTCCAGCAACCACACCCCTAGGCATCTACCCAAATGAGATGAAAACTTGCATCCTTGGAACAAAGCTGCATGTGAATGTTTACAGTGGCTTTATTCATAATTGCCAAAAAAGGGGAGCGACCAAGATGGCCTTCCCTAGGTGAATGAATCAACAAACCCTGATCCATCAGTACAATGGAATATTATTCAGTGATAAAAAGAATTGAGCTATCAAGCCCCAAAAAGACACGGAGAAACCCTCAGTTGCTTATGGCTCAGTGAAAGAAGCCAGACTGACAAGGTTGCAAACGGCATGATTCCACCGATAGCATTCCAGAAAAGTGGAAAAGGCAAAACTGCAGGAACAAGGGGAGGGGACAGCGGCAGGGGGAGGGATGAATAGGGGAGCCAGGCATTTTTAGGGCCACAGGGGAGCCAGGCATTTTTAGGGCCACAGGGGAGCCAGGCATTTTTAGGGCCAAGCACTCTTCTGTGTGAGCCTGTGATGGTGGACACATGACATTATGCATTTGTCAAAACCCACAGGACTGTACGACACAAAGAGGGAGGCTAGTGGAGGCCAAGGGCCTTAATTAATAATGACAAATGGACCATGTTGATACCAGATGTTAATCCGAGAAACTGTGCTTAAAGGGGGGTAATGTGGGAACTTTGTACTTTTCTGCTCAAGTTTTCTGTAAAGCTAAAATTTTTTTTAAAAATTAAGAGCATTAATTTTTTTTAAACATGATTCTAAGCAATAATCACGAATGGCTGCTAGTATCGCACACACACAAACAAAACACAAGCACACATCACGTGCCTCCTGCTAGAGGAACACAAGGCCACCCACAAAGTAATTTCGCCAAAAAAAAACAAAAACAAAGTAAAACCTGAATCTCATCCAGTCTTTCACTCTAACTTCCTGTTGGCAGAAAATAAAGATAACAAAGCGACACCTCAGAGCCCATTGCAGGGATGCGCCTGGCAAAATCCAGCCTGAGGAGACCCCATAGGCAACCACAGAATTTCCTCAACCAGTGATTTATACAGAAAATAAAAGGGAGCGAGATGGAAGCAGAACCATAGGTTGGGGGGCACAGCAGACCGCCGCAATATATGGACCTTATTTAGATCCTGATTTAAACAAACAAACCGTAGGGGGGACGTTTATGCGCCAGTCGGAAAAGCTGAACACTAGTTGGATAGTTGATGATATTAAGGAATTGTTAATATTTTAGACACAATGATGATATTACAGTTTCACGCTTAAAATTAAGAGTCCTCTCCTAGAGATCAATTCTACAAGATGCATAAGGATGAAGTAATATGTTATTTAGGATCTGCTGCGAATACTACAGGGAAAGGAAGAAGGGATGGAGATAACGATCGCCCACCAGCTGATTTTGGTTGCAATGGGGTGATGGATATGGGAATTCCTTATGCTATTTCGGGGGCATACAAAGGCCTGCGTGCCAAATCTAGCCTGCCACCTGTTTTTGTGTGACCTGTGAGCAAAGAGCAGTTTTTACTTTTTTAAATGGTTGCAAAAAATAAAAAGAAGAATATTATATGAAATCCAAATGTTAATGTGCATAAATAAAGTTGTATTAGGAAAAAGTCACACTCATTCATTCACGCAGTGTCCAGGCTGCGGTCAGGCCTCCACAGCTGAGCTGCTAGTCGAGGCAGAGACCACCGGCCTGCAAAGCCTAAAACATTTACCACCCTGCCTCTTCTGGAACACGCCTATGCCACTTCCTCTAGTTTTGTGTATACTTGACATTTTTCCAAAAAATAAAAAATAAGTTAAAAACTGCCCATGTAGAGTCGAGAAGTTATCCTGGAGGTTATTCTTACACATTAAATAGATATCACCTTTTTAGTTAAGATGTAATGGAGAGGCTGGAGGGAACTGCCTGAAAATGTGGAGCTGTGTTCCAGTAGCCATGTTTCTTGAAGATGACTGTATAATGATATAGTTTTCACAATGTGTGTGATTGTGAAAACCTTGTGTCTGATGCTCCTTTGTCTACCTTTTCGACAGACGAGTAAAACATACAGATTAAAAATAAATAATAGGGGGAATAAATGTTAGAATAAATTTAGTAGATTGAAATGCTAGTGATCAATGAAAGGGAGGGATAAGAGGTATGGTATGTATGAAATTTTTTGTTTTCTTTTTATTTCTTTTCCTGAATTGATACAAATGTTCTAAGAAATGATCATGATGATGAATATACAACTATGTGATGATATTGTGAATTACTGTTTATATATGTAGAATGGAATGATCATATGGTAAGAATGTTTGTCTTTGTTTGTTGCTATGTTTTAAAAAATTAAAAATTAATTTTAAAAATGTCAAAAAAAAAAAAGGAAGGGGTAGGGATTTCAACCTGGACACTCCCAGAATGCTAATTTTCCTTCCCTTCTCTCATCTTCATCCAGATCAGAACTTGGAAGGGCAGCCTTTGTCAGGCCAGAGATGTACCATCACACACACACACACACACACACACACACACACACACACAGAATGGGCACACACCAGCCTTACATTTACATAACTAAAAGGGGTCACCCCAGGGATCCTTTTCTGTACAAAGCAGCTCAGCCCCTAGGTGACTTGCCATGTCCTTCCTGGCTGAGAAACAACCAGGTACTTTTAAATAGCAGCTTCTCTTGCCAAACCGAAAATTATGATCTGTCTCACCAGTCAGCTTTCTGTCTTATTTACAGCTAAGAGACCCGTAAACCGGCCAGATCCTGCCCTTCCCTCAGCTGCCTGGCTGGATCAGAATGCCTGTGCTTCCCAATATTCATGAAGTTTGACATTCGGTCACTAGCACTTCCTCCGACGCCTTACCATCCACAATCATGCATGACACCAACTCAGACCCAACTCAGTGCGCCGAGGCCACCTCTCCGCGTGTGCACAGGGGACCAAAGTCCAGAGTGCGAGCCACGTGTGCAAGCTGGCAGGTCTGGAGGGCCACCCACACCACAGCAGGCCTTGGTCTCAGGTGCCTTCTGGGATGGTGGACGTGTTCTCTACCTTTAAAACTCACCTAACTGCACACTCATGCTCTGAGTAGTTCACGCTATGGAAATTATACTTGCATTAAAAAATGGAAAAAAAAGTGTGGGGGACGGAATGATTATATTAAAAGTGACTCAATCCAAGAACATCAACCAGTTCCATCCCCCTATCCCCTATTATCGACACCCCTTTTCAACATGAAAAAGTTAGAATGGGCATAGCCCAAATATCCATAAAGACCAGAAGACGGAGCAAAGAAGAAGGAGGAGTTGTAACAGAGAAAGTAGGATTTAACAAATGACTATACTGAATTGTTATATTGATATTTCTTTTTAGTCTTCAGTGTCCTAGAGCAGCTAGAAGGAAAAACCTGAAATTGCAGAACTATAACCCATACCATACTTCCAAATCTGTTCTATGATTACTTGTTAAAATTGCAATTTAAAATGCTAGAAATAAAAACCTAAAATTGTGGAACTGTAACTCATATCAAACTCTGAAATCTGTTCTACAACTAACTGTTGTGCTGTGCATTGAAATTTATTGCTTTTTTGTGTATGTTATTTTTCACAAAAAAGAAAAAAAAGCTGATTGTGATGATAAATGTACAGCTATATGATGATTGTATATGAACCACTGATTGTATACTTTGGATGATTACATGGTATATGAATATATAATATATATCAATAAAAAAATAAATAATTTTAAAAAACGCCTATGTTGCTAATACTCAAACGTGCCCAAATATTAACATTTGAGGAAACAAAAATACAGCCGTAAGCGAGAAGGAGAAAGAAGTGCTGTTCTGCACTGCCGCCCTCTCTCAGAGAATCCCCCTGCCCCACGCCTGTCCTGTCCCCTCCCGCTCAGCGCTGTCCCTTCTGCTGAGAAATCATGACTTTTACTAAACTAGGCTTGGCCTTTAGTCCCAGGTGGAAATTGCAGCCCTGGCTGGTTCACATATTAAATGCCCCGGAGCGGTCTCTGCTCTCCTGCACCCGGCGCAGAGGTCAGCAAGGGGAACCGGCAGCCAAGCTGTGGACACGCCCCGTGGCCCGGCAGGTGCACGCCTGAGCCCACGGGCCCCGGGGAAAGGCTGCAGGGTCCACGCCTTCCTCCACTCTGACTCCTTCCTGCAGCTTCCCGGGGCCTATGGGCCCAGGGGCCAGCCTCGGCCACTCTGGTCCTCGGCTCGGCCGGCCCCTGGGCGGTGCCCACCGTTAAACGTGCCCAGCAGCCCATCCCGGACAGGGCACCCGCAGGATGCCTATCAGTTGAGGGGGCAGAGCTTGGCTGCTGCTGGCCACGGTTACTGAGGGTCCCGGAACAGGCCCCGTCGTGCATCGGCCCCTCTGGCACCCTCTGGCTGACACCGAGGCAGGCAGCTTCATTCCGGTACCCCAGTGAGCCCTGAAATTGCTCGATGGTGCTCCCCACCGAGGTTGCCCCATGCCGGGCTGCGGAAGGGGTGCTGGGCGGATCCCAGGGGGCATGAGGCAGCAACCTGCTGGCTGGCGCCTTGGGAGCCACAAAGACGCAGGCCAGGTCCCCTCCCCACCCCTGCCGGTGCCCGCCTGAGTCAGGAAGGGCCTGATCAGCCTTGGGCAGCCAGACAGCCACTCCGGACAAACTGGGAAGAGGCTGCTGTGAAACTCCAGAGGAGTTTGGGGGACGGTGGAGGTGGGCCCTTTAAAGCAGAAATGCCAGGAAGCAGGGAGAGACTGAAATGTGGGTACAATTCAAAAGCCTGCCCACAAGCCCAGGCCCTGCGTGATCTGGCCACTTTCTCTCTTCCTCATGGACCCCACTGTCCCTCACGCCCCATTTTCCCTCACTCTGGCTTTTTTCAGCTGCTCAAATACACCAAAGTCTGTAGAGCTCAGAGCCTTCGCATATGCTGTTCCCCCTGCAAAGGCCTCAGGCCTCAAGCTCCCCTTCTGCACCCCCAACTCAACCCTCCTGGGCCCAAGTCCACCCCGCCGCTTCCCCAGGCAGCCGGCCTCTGCCTTCAGGTCCTGGGAGGGTCCCCAGCCTGCTCGGTCAACCCCCTGCGGCGGCACTGCCTCAGCACCTTGTGCATTCATGCTACACAGTCATCTCGCCTATTGTTCTGTTTGTTCATCTTTTTTCTCTTTCTCCCCCAACTAGCCTGTGGTTTTCTTTAGGATGGGAGACCATCTAACTCACCTCCCACTGGCTCGATGCCGGGCACATCCCGGGTTGAATGAACGGTGTCACTGCGTTAGTTTTTGGTTCCTCCTGAGATCGACCAACGGATGATCTCAGGGCTTGCTTGTTCAGTTACTTCTCACGGCCTCCACTTCTTCCCCTCCTCCTTCGTGTGCTCCGAACTTCGGTCATTTAGATGCTTACTATCTACCTTTACCAGAGTCGGCAGAAGGAGCAGTTCACTTCTTATTCACAGATCTCACATTGGCCAGGCCAGGGTTCGCGTTATCGGCTAAACTGTCCTTCAGGGGTTATTGATTATTTCAATTATCCATGAGAGTTCTGCTCCTTAAGCACAGGCTGCTGTATTTGTCAGAAGAGGCCAAGCACTGTCACAGCTAATCGCACATCTCCGAGGCTTAAATGAACATATAAGCGTTTATTTCTCACTCTCACAAAGTGCCATCAGACTCAAAGATGGAGGAGCCTCCCATCTTGTGCCACTGCCTCCTTCCACACCTGTACCAGGTCTACCACAGACAGTGACGGAGGGAGCGCCTGGAACACACCAGCTTCCATCACCTTCCGTTAGCAGGAACAGTCACTGGACCCACCCCGATGTGTGGGTGGGGCATGGGGGTATCGAGAAGTGTGATCTCGGGGAGCTGGCAGCCACTCCCAGCAGCAAGGCTTGCAGGGGGGCATAAGCCTTTGGTGGGAAGCTAACTGTCCCTGCCACCATAGCAAAGCAAAACAGCGGGAAGGGGGCCCGCGGTTCTCACACCCTTTTAGAAGCACCAGGCGTCCAGCAAACCCTGAGGCCTCATGCACGTAAAGACAACTTCCCTGGGGAGCTGTGGGAAGTGGCGGCCCTGTTTAGGATTCCCTAGTAGGGCTCTTAAGGCGCTTTCTCTGGCTGCTCCAAATTCCTCACTCCAGGACTCTGCCTGGGCCTAGCAGACCTGAGAACTTTTGGGGGTAAATGTTCTCTCTTTCTCTCTCTTTCTCTCTGTATTAGTTTGTAAAGCTGCTGGAATGCAATATACCAGAAATATGAAACAGACTTTTAAAGGGAATTTGTAAGTTGAAAATTACAATTCTAAGGCCGTAAAAATGACCAAATTAAGGCATCAGCAAGAGGTTACCTTCACTCAAGAAAGGCTGATGCTGTCTGGAGCACCTCTGTCAGCTGGGAAGGCACATGGCTGGCATCTGCTGGTCCTTGTTCCTGGTTTCGTTGCTTCCAGCTTCTGACGCTTCTGATTTCTTCTTCAAGCATCTGTGGGCCTTCACTTAGCTCCTCTGGTACACACCTCTGAGTTCTGACTTGCTTAACATCTCCTGGGAAGGCACATGGTGACGTCTGCTGGGCTCTGCCCATGTCCAGGCATCTGCTCTCTCTGTGGCACTCCAAGCATCTCCAAACCTCTGTGTCTCTGTCTTCTGGAGCAACTGCTCTCCAAGCTTCTGCATCTGAGGTTTCTTCCAAATGTTTCCCTTTAAACCCAAAGATTTCACAGCCTCCTCTTTCAGGAGGAATTTTGTAAGGACAGAATTTTCCATTTTTCCAAAAATTACTATATAAAGTTATCATAAAATAGTATATATTTATTGGAGAAAACTAAGCAACACATATATCTAAAAATAAAAAAAACACCACCCATATATAAACACTTATTATCCTGTTCATTTTTTTGCACTAGATCTTTACTTCTGCCTGTCCTAGCTCTGTAACCTTAGACATAACGTGTAAATCACTTAAAGGTTTTCCTCAACTCTCTTATTGGAGAAGGAGAAGAACTGGAGGATCTACCCCATAAGATCACTGTGGGATTGACTGGGTTCATGTAACAAAGCTCACAGTGAGCATTAAAAAGGAGCTTCCCCTTTTAAAGGACCCCGGTAAGCTAATCAAGACCACCTGGAATGCGCGGCCTCACATCTCCATCTAATCAAAGGTCACACCCACAATTGGGCGTGCCACATCTCAGTGGAGACAATCTGATCAAAGGGGTTTGCACCCTACGACACTGAATCAGGATTAAAGGACATGGCTGTTCTGGGGTGCATAACACTTTCCAACCAGCACAATCTCCTTTCATCATAACTCCCCTTCCTCCACTTGGTTTATCACAATTGGGTGTTAGAAAGACAGCGTTAAGTCTCAACAAATCATAAAGGGCTGATAGCACAACCCACTCAGAGACCAGCGCCTTGAAAGCAGAAGGGAGGTTACCGGTGCAGCTCTGTCACAGAGAGAACTGCAGGCAGATGACAAGCCTCCCCAGGGTCCCCTAAATCACAGCGGGCAGTTGCCTTCTCCAGCTAATTAAGCTAGTTAATGCAGCTCAACAGGCCTCGCCGGTCTCTGGCAAAAGCACATCTGGTGATGACTTGCCTTGGAACTATTTGCAAGTTCCCACCCTTTCCCCC
>PVIY010035024.1:0-26661 GCA_004026745.1 Myrmecophaga tridactyla
ATTGAGGGAGTGAGTCTGATTGGGGAAACTAGGACGGCAGTAAACTAGCAACAGTTGCAGGCAACCTGGACGCCAATCCTCACCCCTCGCCCCTTCCTAAGTGTGCGACTTGGAGCTCCAACTCTGTTTTTATATTCATTTTGTATTAAAAAATAAAAATACTGGTACAGGGCTGCCGTGGCTCAGCGGGCAGAGCTTTCACCTGCCATGCTGGAGACCTGAGTTAAATTCCCGGTATTTGGCCATGCAAAAATTAAAATAAAATAAAAAGGATTTGAGGGGGTAATTGGAGTGGCCCAGCCCTCCTTTAAAAAAAAATACTGATAGAGTAAAAATTTAAAACAGTACAGGCAAAGTGAAAACCACCTTTGTTCTAAACTTGGCTACCCATTCAGACTCATCCTCAAAGATAACAAGCTATTTTTTTAAAGTTTGCTGTCTCCTAGTTTTCTTTCTATAATTTTACATATAAAGGTAAATAAAAATATATAGCTTTACTTTGGTTATGACTGTGTTTTTGTTTTAGTTTTTGTTGTAGTATGATGGGATTGTTCTGTAGGCATGGTTTTGCACTTGCTTTGTGGGACATGCCACCGTGTGTCTCCCCGTGGCTGGAGACCTCTCATTATTTATAACAGCACCCCAAGAGTAGATGGATCAGGATTTCTTTTGCCATTTTCTGGTTAGGACTGGGCATTAAAGTTGTTTGTAGTTTTTCACTACTTTACACATAGTGCCTCATTAAACATCTTTGCACAAGCCTCTTTGTGAATCCCCACAACTCTTTCTCAAGGATAAATTCCCAGAATTAGAATTGCTGGGCTGAAGAGTATAAGCATTCAAAAGTGTAGTTGCCAAATTGCCATCCAAAAATGGGGCTAATAAAAAAGTATGCCTGATAAAGGCATGGGCATTTGTGCTGAAATAATGTGCCTCATTCCGGCCGGGCACACAGTAGGCTCAGTAAACAATTAGCATGATTTCCCTGCCTCTGCGGCCAGTCCTAATCTGATCAAGCCCTGGCTTTGGGGCCTGGGGCCTGGGTTTAAGAACTGGCCCAAGGAAAGGCAGGGACACAGAGGTGCATTCCAGGCGCTCCCCCTGGTGGGGAAAATGTCCCTGGACAGCAAGGAAAATCCCTGATCTTTGTAAATCCTAAATGAGACCATATTCTTTCTGCTCAGGGTAGAAAGCACTCAATATTTGTTAAATGAATGGATGAATGGACAAATAAATGATACTAACAAGCAGAGTAGAACTGAAATCAAGGGCTGATAGAGAGTGAGGCAGGACATACCTCACAGAGTGTTTCTTACTCTCCCGAGGTGGCCGTGCATGAGCAATAAGAAAAATCGTACCTGGGGAAGCCTTTAGCCAGAGGCATTATCCTGAGGACCCTGAGGTAGAGGGAAGGGAACTATAGGCAGTGGATGGGAGCCTACCTGTACTTGATGCCTCCCAGGTTTCCACATCTTTGCTTCTATAATCCTGCAAGGCGGATCCTATTATTTGCTGGATGAGCAATGTGAGACTCAGAGACGTAAGGTAGGATGCACAGCTAGTGTCAAGTTCAAAGTATGAGCGTGGCTCATGAGAGGACGGATTCAAAGACAGTCTCTTCCTCTAGTCCAAAAGGAAATGCGGTGGCTTGCCGACTGGCATGGCAGCACTTCTCAGTGGAGAAATCTACACTATTGGGATTGGGTAGTGAGCCCATGCATTCAGTGCACCTTTAAAGGTCATCTACTGTGTGTCAGGCCCTTCAAAGACGAACAAGGGGTGACATCAGCTTTCAAAAGCCTTACAACCGGGCGGTGCAGCGGTGGCTCAGCAGGCAGAGTTCTCGCCTGCCATGCCAGAGATCTGGTTTGATTCCTGGTACCTGCCCATGTAAAAAAACAAAAATAAAAATAAAAGGCCTTACAACCAAGATTTGCTTTGCAGGTGTCAGATGATATGTCTGGAGTCTGTGCCACAGGGATGCCGTATATGACCAGGTCGCGCGTGGTCCAAATCTGGACACTGCCATTCAGAAGGACTACAGTGTGAAGGGTGTTCCCTGCAGTCACGCAGAGCCCGACCTGCGCAGACACACGTGGCAGCCAGCGGTGGCGGAGTGAGTCATTGGAATTAGGGTATGAGTCTGAGTGAAAAAAGAAGAGAGAAGAGATCTCAGAGGAGCATCGATAGGTCTGTGGAGGGAGGAAGAACCAGAGAAGCAGGAGGAGAACCAGGCCATCTTAGAAGTCCACAGAGGAGGCAGCAAGGAGGAGGCACGGCCAACAGGGCTAAAGACTGTGAAGGGTCCATCGGAGAAGGGCTCCCAAGTGGCTGAGGCCATGAAGAATTTGCTTTATGAACTTGGCAGGATCAGTGAAGATGGGAGTCAGATTCCTGTTTGTTGAAGGGTGAATGGGATGTGGAGACAGGGTGTGCAGCGCTTGGTAGAAATTAGGCTGTGAAAGAAGAGAAAGAATAGGGATTTTCAGTGTCTTCAGGACTAAAGAGAGCTTTGTTTTGTTGTGAGTCTTTAAAATGGGAGCCTTGAGCATATGCAAATGCTGATAGAAAGGAGGTAGTAGCAAAGAGAAGTTGGGAAACACACTAGATAGAGGATGATTGACACAGGGGTGGGATTCATAGTGAGCAAGGAGTCCAGGTGATGGCTGGTCAGGATTCCGGAGGGCTTCATGGAGGTGGTGTGCAGTGCCAGCCTTAGACGTGGGCAAGAAGACCCCTTGCCCTAAGCCTAGTGCTCTAAAGAGCTCCGCCTGCAACTCTCTCCGCAGTGTGAAGAGTCTGAGGAACCAAGAGAACGTGCATATCCAGAGCTCTTCTAGACCAGATTACAGGTAACTAGAATCCGAAATTACTTGCCAGAATGGCCCTGACCCTGATTACAGGATCCAGGTGGGCCTTTTTCCCAGGGCATCCTCCCAAGAACAGACCACTCTCAAGGGAAACCAAAGGATTGTTGGGGATGTGTGCGCGGACCTTGGACCCACAGTCTGGGTGTCTACACACATGCATTCAAGGCCTCTTATGGCACAGAGGAGGGTCTAGGGTGGGGAGAGAAGGGCCTCAGGCCAAGGGCAGGGACTAGATCTCCCAGCACCTCATAGGAGCTCCAGAATTCTCAGTTCAAGCCTGACTTTCCAGGGCATATTGTAAAGGTATATTTGTCAAAGGAAGAGAATGGAACATATTTTATTTGAGTTAATAGTCAAGTTGTTTGTGGCTTTTAAATATGTAGGCATATTTATGGCATATAATACGGGATTTCTACTTCCAGCCAAGACAGAGTAACAGGAACTGAATTTATCTTCTTGCCTGAAACAACAAAAACAACCCTAGACAAAAATATGTAAAATAATGGTTTTCAAGACACTGGACACAAGGCAACAAATGGCGGTGATTCCTGAGAGATAAGGAAGTAAAGTGAGCCCGAGGATTGCCCAGCTCACTGCATTGACAGAATGTCTGGGCCATGTTGCAGGGAGAAGGAGCCATTGTAGAGCATGGCTGACTGGCTGAGTTGAAGTGGCAGAGCTGAAAGTCTGGGGACACCAAGGCAGGTAGAGTTTGCAGGACAGAGAATTGGAGAGGAGAGAACTGCGTGGAAAATGAGCCCCGAAGTCTACAGAGGGGCCCACTCAAGTATTAAGCAGAGTATCAGCAAATGCATGTAAGTAAACTACCTGACACCAAGGGGAAAATCATCTGAAAGTATTAGAGGGAACAAAATCTGGTGTTCACACAGAGCAGGGAACAATGCCTGTTCCCAGCAGCCAGATTGGAAAACTCATAATTCATGGGGCATTGGGTAGAGCACTCAGAAGGGTCTTGCCTCAGTAATGGAAAATAACTAGCCTTAGACTAAGCATAGCTCTGGTCCCACCTAACAAATATTAGGAGTAAGACTCAAAAGGACCAAAGGGTTTCAAAGTAACTGAACTGCTTCCCAAAACAAAGCTCAAGAAGATTCATAGAAATATGAAAATATCCCAATCCTACAAGGTAAAATTCACAATGTCTGGCATTGAATCAAAGCTGACAAGAAATGCAAAAAAAACAGGAAAATACAACTCATAATGAGAAGAAAAATCGATACCTAAAACCAACCCAGAATTGATACAGATGTTATAATTAGCAGACAAGGGCATTAAAGCAGTTATTTTAACTGTATTCCATATGTTCAAAATGATAAGTAGAGTCATGGAAGATATCTAGAAACATCCAAATAGAACTTTTAGAAATGAAAACTAAAATGTATGAAATGAAAAATACACTGGTGAGATTAAAGGCAGAATAGCCATTGCAGAAGAAAAAATTACTGAAATTACTCCCAAAGAAGAAAAATAGCCATTGCAGAAGAAACTACCCAAAATGAAAACACAGCAAGAAAGGAATTTTTTTCCTATGGGCAGAAAAACGAAAAACACATTAGTGAGCTGTTAAACAAAATCCAGCAATCTAATATACATGAAATTGGAGCTCCCAAAAAGGGGTGGAGGAGAGAAAAAAAATAATTGAATAAATGACAGTAGAAAATATTCCAAATTTGATTAAACTATGTACCTTGAGATCAAAGAAGCTCAGTGAATCCCAAGCACAAAAGATATGCAGAAAATGTCAGCGCATATGATAATAAATTTCTTAAACCCAATAAATAAAGAAATAAATAGGCACTTTACATACAGAGGAACAAAGATAAGGGAGCAACCCATTTCATTATGAAAATGATGGAAGAGAGAAGACATCCTTAACGCATTAAAAGAAGAAAACTGTCAAGCTGGAAATCTATATCCAACAAAATGATCTTTCAAAAACAAGAGTGCCATGAAGACTTGTTCAGACCTATAAAAGCTAAAAGAATTCACACTTCACTATCAGAAATCTTAAAAATAAAGCCGTCAAGTTAAATGAAAATGATACCCAATGGAAATAAGGATATATACAAAAGCGCCAGAAATTGTTAACTACATAAGTGAACAAAACTTTTTTCTTATTAGTTAAATCTCTTTAAAAGATAATCAGGTATTTAAAATAATAACAATGTATTGTAGAATTTATAATACATGTATTTCCACACTTGTTTGACAATAATAATATAAAGTTAGGGAGGCAAGAAATGGAAGTATGCTATTACAAGATCCATATATCCTCCAGGAGCCGTGTTTCTTGAAGATGATTGTATAATGATAGAGCTTTCGCAGCCTGACTGTGTGATTGTGAAAACCTTGTGTCTGATGTTCCTTTTATCTATGGTTTGGACAGATGAGTAAAAAATATGGATGAGAAATAAACAAAAAATAGGGGGAACAAAGGTTAAAATAAAAAAAGATTCATATATCCTGTGTGACACCACCAAAGAAGATAAAATGAAATTTAAAAAATAGTCATAATCCAAATGAAGTCAGAAAAGGAGAGCAAGTAGAACAAAGAACAGATGGCATAATTAGAAAACAAATGGCAAGATGATAGACTTAAACCCAAACCTATCAATAAACATATTAAATGGCATTGGCCTACACACCCCAATCAAAAAGCAAAAATTATCCAATTGGATATAAATAGCAAAGTCCTACTAAATAATGCGTATAAAACACCTTAAATATAAAAACACAAACAGATTAAAGATAAAGGAAAGAAAAAAGAATACACCATTCTAATGCAAATGAAAAGAAGTTGGGGTACCTATATTAATATTGGAGAAAATAGATTTCAGAACAAAAAATATTACGAGGAAAAAAGAGCATTCCATCATAACAATCCTAAACATTTATTTATGTAATAACACAGCTTCAAAGTACGTGAAGCAAAAAGTGATAGAACTACATGAAGAAATAGTCTAGTCCTCAATTATGCCTGTAGATTCCAATACCCCCTCTCAATAATGATAGAACAAGTATTCTAAAATCAGTAAGAATACAGGTGACTTGAACATTACTATGAAACAACTTGACCTAATTGACATTTATAGAACACCCCATCAAGAGCAGAATACACATTCTATTCAAGTGCATTTACTGGTATATTTATAAAATAGGCCAGCATTTTGAGCCATAAAACAATTCAATGTGAAAGGAGCCAGGCCATACAAAGTATATTCTCTGACCACAATGGAATTAAATTAGAAATCAGTGACAGCACAACACCAGGAAAATTCCTAAATCAAAAAGGGATAGTAGAAAGCATTTTGAACTGAATAAGAATGAAAGCGCAGCATGTCAAAATTTGTGGTATGCTGCTAAAGCAGTACTTAGTAGAAAATTAATAGTATTGAATATCTGTATTTGAAAAGAAGAAAGGTCTAGAGTCAACTACTTCAGCTTCCACCTCAACTAGAAAAAGAAGAAATGATTAAACCTAAGATGAGCAGGAAAAGGAAGCATAATGACTAGAGCAGAAATTAATGAAAGAAAACAAAAATTCAATAACAACAATCAGTGAAACCAAACACTGACACATTGAAAGAATTCATAAAATTAATAAATCTGTGGCCAGAATGATGGGGGGGGGAAAGACACAAAATAACAATATCAGGAAGGAGAGACTTGACATCACCACAAATTGCACAGATATTAAAAGGATAATAAGGGAATATTATAAACAACTTTATGCCAATAAGTTTTAAAAGTCAGATAAAATGTATGATTTCTTGAAATTCACAAACTTCTAAAACTCACTTAAAAATAAATAAATTGTCTAGCCCTATATCTCATAATTTGAATGTGTAGTTAAAAACCTTCCTACTCCAGGCCCAGATGGCTTCATGGGTGAATTCTACCAAACATTTAAGGAAGAAATAATACCATTTCTGCACAAAATCTCCTAGAAAATTGACGAAGTTTTATGAGGTGACGATTACTCTGAGACTTCAACCAGACAAGCTCATTACAAAAAATACAAAACAAACAAAAAACCCACAACAGATCAATATCCCTTATGAACATAGGTACAAGAATTCTAAAGAAAATTTTAGCAAATAAAATCCAACAAAAAGGATAATAACATTCAAAAAAATCAATCAACAAAATTCACTATTTTAACAAACTAAAAAGAAAGAAACATAGCATCAAGGTAAAGATGTGGAAAAGTCATTTGAAAAGTCCATCACCCATTCCTGATAAAAGTTCTCAGCAAACGAAGAATAGAAAGGAACTCCCTCTGCCTCTTAACCGGCATCTATAAAAAACTTAGGGCTAATGTGATATTTAGTTGTGAAACACGAAATGCTTTCCCCCTAATATCAAGAATAGTGATATCTGCTCTTCCTACTTTTATTTGAATTATTACTGAAGGTTCTAACCTGTGCAAGAAGTTAAGAAAAAGAAATAAAAGTCATTCACATCTGAAATGATTAAATAACACTGTTCTTACTGGCAGGTGGTGTGTTCATCTACGTAGAAAATCTGATAGAAGCTTCAAAACAGCTACTAGAACTAATAAGTGAGTTTAGCAAGGCTGTAGGAGACAAGATCTACATACAGAAGTCAATTTTTATTTCCCTGCACTAGCAACAAACAACTGGAAATTGACATTTAAACATAGCTTTACCAAAGCACCAAAAACTATGAAATTCTTAGGGTTAGAATGACCAAAGATGTGCAAGACCTATATGTGGAAAACTGCAAACCGTTAACAGAAACTAAAGAGAACGTAAAGAAATGGAGAAACATAGCTTGTTTGCAGGTTGGAATACTCGATATCATTGTTTTTCTCTCCAAATTGATCTGTAGATTCAATACAATCCCAGCCGGCTTTTTTTTAAAATTGGCAAGTTGATTCTAAAATTAATATAAACATTAAAGGACCTAGATTAGTTCAAACAACTCAGAAAAAGGACAAAGTTAGAGAGCTAACTATCTGATTTTAAAACTACAGTAATCAAGACTGTGGTACTGGCATAAAGATGGACAAGTCAATCAGTGGAATGGAGTAGAGACTCAAAAAAAAAGACCTACACAGATATATACAACTGATTCCTGACAAATCAGAAAGGCAATTCAGTGGAGAAACTATAGTCTTTTCAATATATGGATCTAAGAAAACTGGTTCTCAAGATGCAAAAAAAAAAAAAAAAAACAACGAAGTTTGAGCCATAGCTCCTACTATTTACAAAATTAACTAATGATGGATCACAGACCTATATGTAAAACTAAAAGACCATAAAACTTCACTTCTATTTTTCACCTTGAGTTAGGCAAATATTTCTTAGCTATGACACCAAAAGCACATCTTTAAAAGAAAAAAAAGTGATAAATATTACTTAAATTAAAACCTCTATTTTGACTTTGATTAGAGAAAAAAAGGCAAGCCACAGACTGAGAGAAAACCTTGCAAATCATACACCTGATAAAGAGCTTGTATCCAGAAGATATAAACATCTCACAACTCAAAGGTAAGAAAATAAGCAGGGCAATTTTTTTTCATGGGCAAACAAGAGATTTTTAACTAGCATTTCACCAAAGATGGTATATGGATGGGAAATATGCACATGAAAAGAAAATATTCAGCTTTGTTACTCATATTAGGAAAATGCACATTAAAACCACAATAAAATATCAGTACACATTTATTAGAATGCCTAGAATGAAAAAAAGGATGACCATTCCAAGTGCTGACAAAGATGTATAAGAACTGAAACTCTCATACAATGCTGAAATGTAAAATGGTGCAAACACTTTGGAAGGAAAAGGGTTTGGCAGGTTTTTTTAAAAAGCTAAACATGCACCTGCCATATGACACATCCATCCCATCACTAGGTATTTAGTAAGAGAAAAAGAAGTATAAATAGAAACAAACACTTGAATGTGAAAATTTGTATCAACTTCATTTGTAGTAGCCCCAGAACAGAAACAACTGAAACGTCCATTAACAGTTCAAGGGATGAATAAACTGTGCTATAGTCATGTAACGAAGTGCTAATAAGCAATAAAGGGGAATGAAATACTGATACATGCATCAACATGGATGAATCTCAAAATAATTATGCCAAGAGAAGCCAAACAAAGAGTATATACTGTGTGGTTCCATTTATATAAAACTCTAGGAAATATAAGCTAATCTGTTCTGACCAAAAGCAGAACAGTGATTCCCTGGGAATAAAAGTGGTAGGTAGAGGGATGGGAGAGTGGAATGAATGAATGACGAAGAGGCAGAAGGGAACTTTGGGGAACATTAGATATGTTCACTGTCTTGATGGTGGTGATGGTTTCACCAGGATATACATATGTCAAAACCTATCAAATTGCATACTTTAAATATGTGCAGTTTATTGTGTCAATCACACTTCAGTAAAGCTGCTTTAAGAAGAAAGACTTAAGAGTACCTAAGCCTCCCTTTGTGCTCTTGGGACCCAGAGATGTTAGGAATAAACATAAAGGTAGGACGTCAGTGGAAAAGAGTTAAATATTCTAAAAGATGAGCAAATAGTCTTTCCTGAATGTGTATGTGTGAAAGTGTTAAATTTGTGAGAGACAAGACTTTTCAAAAAGGCACGGCGTGATCTAATTAACACCAGATATTTATTTATCAATCGCCACGACCCCAGTCTGGAGACAGATTTTTTACAAACACATACAATAATCCTTCTGACCCTCCTAGTGACTTGTGTTATTATTCTATTTTGAAAGTTTAGAAAATTGAGACTCAGAGACCTCAAGTCAGCTGTCCAAAGTTGCACAGCAAGGAAGTGTCAAGGTCAGGCCCGGGCCGGGCTTATTTCCTCTCTCTCTGTGGGCCCCTCCCTGCAGGCCCCTCCCAGCTGGGTGCTGCAGGTCTCTGGCTGCACGTGGGTGGGCGTAGAGACAATGGACCAGGCACCTCCAAGCCTTCAGCCCTCCAAGGTTAGCTATTGTGCCTGCAGCTATATATAGCTGGGTGTTGGGAAGAAAAAGAAACAAGATTTACTTTCTGGATTTAGGCAACCTGAAGGCCTTTGCAGACCAGAACTGAAGAGTCATTGTCTCCGCACAGTTGGGAGTGAGGTTTCTTGGCAAGGTGAGGTATCCGACAGTCCTGGCCCGGGGAGGTGCGACTCGGTTCTCTGCTCACAATAGGGACCTGTCGCTTCCTGAGTGGAAGTGGGCGGGGGTGGGAAGGCAGCCCCATCCCTACAGCCCCTGACCACTGGAGGACCTGGCAGCCGGTGGAGAGTGGGAAATGGGGTGGATACGCAGAGTCCCTGAGGGACGCTGGCTAGGGTTGAGGGATGACAAGGGCGACAGGTTAAGCTGGGAGGGCGGGGCGAAGCCGGCAGGAGCTCTCGGAAGAGGGGAGCGTGCGGTGCGCTTGGAGGGCTGAGTGGCGGTGGCCCACACGGACGCCCTGCCAGGGGAGGCCAGAAAGCTCGGCAGTGCATGTGTTGTTGAGCTTTGGGTTGCTGGGTGTGGAGGGAGTTCGTGGTTCCTGTGCAGGAAGTGACAAGAGAAGGGTCCGGAAAAGGAGGCAGAGTCCGGACAATGACCGTGGGGATGTGAGTGAGCACTCCGGGGGGATTTTCTAGGTGCAGGAGACTCGGCACTGCTTTTGGTTTAGTTAGATCCTCGGCACAATCCAAGTCGGCACCGGCGCCCGGACTGCCCGCGTGCCGGTCTGCGGTGGCCATGGCTGTGAAACTGGCTGGCAACTGGCCGCTGCCCAGAGCCCGCAAATGACCCCCCACCGTGCCGGCTGCCCCGCCAGCCCTGCGCGCTCCTGCACCGCCCGTGCACCCGGGTCCCGCTGAGCACGGCGGAGGCCCGCCTCCCTCTGATCGGTTGGTTGGTGGGGCTGTTAAATATTTTGAATATCGTCCTTGGCCCGATCCAAAATAGTAACAGCAATAGATTGGTATCTGTTAGGTGCCAGGCACCACTCTGCATTAATAGCAATGATAATGACAAAAAGCGCTAAAAAGTGTCAGGGGCTCATGAGGAGCCAGACACTGTGCTGAGTGCTTTACAGAGATTTGTCATTTGAAGCCCACCCAATCGCAGTACCTCTGTGTCATGGTTCGGACATTATCCCCATTTTCAGAAGGAACAAAGACAAAAAAAAAAAGGCCAAGAGAAGTTAAGTAAGTACCTTGCTCTTGGTCACAGAGTTGGTAAGTGGGAGGGGCCAGTTCAGACCCACGTTCCTGCTGATTGCAAAGCTCTTGCGCTGGTGACACTTTCTAGTGGGAGAAATAATACCCAAAAAAGCTCATAAAATTGTCTTGAAAACCATGACTCTAATTTTAAAAGCTCTCCCTTCTCTTCTGGTCTGAGAGTCCAACACCTTCCTCAGGCAGTTGGTCTAACTCTGTTGTTAAAATGTTTCTAATACATCCTCTGAATTTGATGGATAGCATTTTCATGCTGTGAAAATAAATTTGATTGTCCAAGGAGTTTCCCAGTTAATCTGATTTCGCAGTGGCCCCAAAGCACTCTGCACAGAGGATGCAGATGCGTGCTGGGCAGTGTCTGCATGGGACTGATGGGAATGCAGAGTCTTTACCCAGCTCGGCGTCATCCATTTGCTCTCTAGACTCTACAGCTTTCCTGGAAACTCTGCTTCCTGATTGTTTTTGTTGTGCTGAAGTCAAGTCAATGCAAAGGCCATTAATCTATGCAGCATCTCATTGGCAGACCTCATAAAAGATGGTCTGTTCTTGAAAGCACGCCTCCTTCTGTGTTCCAGGAACTGTCCAATGTATTAATGGCTGGTCCTGAGCCTGGACTCATCCATTCAACAAATACCTAGTGAGGGCCAACCACACATTAGGCATTGTTCTACATCTGGTCTAGAGCCACAGCCAAAATAGACCCCGCCCCTGCCCTCATGGAGCTTGTCCTGTAGGGAAAGAGATTCCACAAGTGTTTGCAGAAAGACAGCTAACGGTGTAACTGTGTTTTGTGATAAGTGCTAGAAAAGTAAAGAGAACAGTGCGAGTTGACCTCATCCTAGATTGCAGTGCCAAGGAAAGCTACAAGCTATAGTGAGCTGACCCATAAAGAGTCAGCCAAATGAAGGATGTGGGGAGCCTTGGAAGAAAGTTCCAGGCAACAAAAAGTGTGAGTGAAGGCTATAAGGTAGGGGTAAAGTTTTGGCATTTTTTGAGGTCTTGGAAGAAAACCATCGTGTCTGAAGTTTAGTGAGCAAGGGCAAGGGAGGAGAGGAGACTGGCCAGTGACGGAGTGGGGGTGTGTGTGCAGGTTTTCTATGAATGAGGATCTCTTTTTGGGCATAAGAAAGGAGGATTTAGGCCTGAGGGGAGCAATGGATGGTCCCAAAACAGCACCCCTTGGCAGAAGATCAGACAAACCACTTGATAGAGTTAACAGCAGGAGCCCAGAAAAGCTTTAAACTAATTCATAAGGGTACTTCTTTATAGAAAAGTTTATCCGGGGCTAAAATCATCTCATAGTGTCACAGAAAAACATTCTTGATTAAACTAAACCCAGAGAGGCCATGAGAGTCAGCAGGTCCTGGGCTTTTGGAGGCTGAGATGTTGCATTAGGATTCTTTTAGTTGAGTGACAGAAATCAACTCAAATTAGCTTGAGTACAGAAAGGGAAATGTAGTGATTCAACTAACTGGGGAGTCAAAAAACTAAATGAACAGGCTGGAGAGGGTCAAACATGTCATCAGGTCTCTTTCTCTGTCTCTTTTGGCCCTTCTGTAACTCTCTGTTCCTCTCCTTTGGCCTTTCTCTGATCACTCTGCTTTACCCTGAATTGGTTTCATTCTGCAACAGGCAGAGATGACCTCATGATAATTCAGATAAAAGAGCTAAACTGTTTTTTTTAATTCTGAATGTCCCTGTTTCATATGCCATCTCAGAACCAATAGCCAGGGGGACAGAGCAAGCGGTGTCATTGCCCAGGGTGAGTCCTGCCCACACCACACGGATCACAACAGCAGGAGGGTGAGATGAGGGAAGGTCGTTCCCCCAAAGGGGTCCTGACAGACAAAAACAAAACCCCTAGTATCTAGAGTGGAATGCTTGTCCTGCCTCCAAATGCAGAATTTAAAAAAATCTTAACAATTTATTGTTTATTAGAGAAGTTGTAGGTTCGCAGAAAAATCATGCAGAAAATACAGAGTTCCTATATGCCCCCCCACCCCCACACATGCAGTTTACCCTATTATTAACACTTTGCATTAGTGTGGTATCTTCATTACAAATAATGAAATGATATTATAATTTTAACTACAGTTAACATTAGGGTTCACTGTGTGTGTTATAGAATTCTATGGTCTCTTAAACATTTTTATTTTAATAACATACATATATCCTAAAATCTCTCCCTTTAACCACATTCAGATATATAGTTCAGCAGTGTTAATTGCATTCACAATATTGTGCTACCTTCATCAACATCTATCATTAAAACTTTTCCATCACCCAAAACAAGCACTCAGTGTCCCTTAAGTATTAACCTCCCTTTCCCTTGCCACACCTTGGGCCCTGGTAATCTTTATTCTAGTTTCTGACTCTATGAATTTGCTTATTCTAGTTATTTCATGTCAGTGAGGTCAGACGATACAATATTTGTCCTTTTCTGTCTGGCTTATTTTACTTAAAATGATGTCTTCAAGGTTCGTTCTTGTTGTCACATGTATCAGAACCTCATTCCTTTTTATAGCTGTAAAATATTCTATGGTTTGTGTGGGAGTTTGAAGCTATTATGTACCCCAGAAAAGTCCATGTTCTCTTAATCCATCCTCTAGATGGAGACCTTTTGTGGGTGGGACCTTTTGATTAGGTTGTTTCAGTTGAGATGTGACACAACACACCCCATTCATGGTGGGTCTTAATCTACACTCGAGTCCTTTATAAGAGGATAAAGTGCACACAGAAGCTAAGAGATGAAATTAAGACAAAAGCCCTGGAGAAGCTAGAGAGGACACACATAAGCTCAGAGAGGAAGCCACTGGAACCAGAAGCTAAAAGCAAGGACACTTGAGAGCAAAGGACCAGCAGACGCCAACCACGTGCCTTCCCTTGTGACAGAGGTACCCTCGATGCCAGCAGCCTGACTTTAGAGTCCAGGTGTCATCCTGTTGATGCCTTGAGTTGGACATTTTCAAGGCCTAAGAGCTGTAAATTTGAGTTAATAAATTCCCATTGTAAAAGCCAACCCATTTCTGATACATTGCATTCTGCCAGCTTTAGCAAACTGAAACAGTATGTATATTACCACATTTTGTCTACTTGTTCACCTGTTGGTGGATACTTCGGTTGCTTCCATCTTTTGCCAATTGTGAATAATGCTGCTATGAACATCTGTGTTCAAATATATGAGTCCTTGCTTTCAATTATTTGGGGGTATATACCTAGAAGTAGAATTGTCAGGTCATATGGTAATTCTATCTTTAACTTTCTGAGGAACTACCAAATTTTAACAGTTTAAAAAAAGTTTAAAATTTTGACGAAGTCCCATTTGTTTATATATATTTTTTGTTGCTTGTGTTTCTGGTATAAAGAAACCATTTTCTCACACAGAATTTGGAAGATGCTTTCCTATGTATTCCTCTAAGAGTTTTATAGTTTGGGTTCTTATATTTATATTTAGGTCTTTGATCCATTTTAATTAATTTTTGTATATGGTGTGAGGTAGAGTACCATCCTTATTCTTTTGCATATGGCTATCCACTTTTCCATTTGTTGAAGAAACTGTTCTTTCCCCATTGGATGGACTTGACTGTACGTTCTGTGAAGAATGCTGTTGGAAGCCGGTGTTCTTCTTCAGTTCACCTCTTAGCAGTGGTTGCTGTAACATCCTCCAAGAACCACAAAAAGCTGGTTTTCTTTCCTTCTTTGAACAAAGAACTTTCATATTTGGTGGAAAATTCCCATGCTCTTAGTTTACACGACTTTGTTCATTGTCAAACACATCACATTTCTCCAAATAAAAGTATTATTTTTGAACAGTTTTATTCAGACCCCATCCAACGCATCCTGCATGTACAGTCGGTGACTCTTGGTATAATCACGCAGTTATGCATTCACCGCTACAGTAAACATGAGAACGTTCTCATTTCTTACAAAGAAAAAAAAACCCATGCCCTTTATATCCCCCGTTATTGACATTTAACTTTGGTACAGGTCCTTTGTCACAATTAATGAAAGAATATTACGAAGTTACTATTAATTATTTACCTTTGTTTAATAGTATTTTTTGCCATATGACATCCCATTATTAACGCGTTGTAATAGTGACATTGGTTTGTTCTACTTCGTGTTAGAACTTTCTTTTATTTATACAATTCATTACCATCGTTGTCCACTTTATAATTCACTAAATTATACAGTTCCAGTTTTTTATCCTCCAGCTTTCCTTCTGGTGATGTACATGACACTAGCCCTCCTCTTTCTACCGTGCTCACACTCAGTTTTGTTAGTTACACTTACAGTAGTGTGCTACCATCACACAGTATTGTGCTGTCCATTTCTGAACCTTTACAATCAACCTTATTGAACATTCCGTACTCCTGAATCATCGATTGCCTGATCTCTGCCCACTTTCTCTTTTCTGGTAACCTATGCTCTCAAATTTAACTCTCAGAGTTTGGTCATTATAACTGTTCATTTTAGTGAGACCATACAATATTTGTCCTTTTGTTTCTGGCTTATTTCACTCAATAGCGTGTCCTCGGTGTTCACTCACAGCATTGCAGACCTCACGACTCCATTCCTTTTTACAGCTGCACAATATTCCATTCGTAGGGATACACCACAGTTTGCCCTCCTCTCATTGGTCAGTGGACCCTTGGGCCGCCTCCATCCATTGGCAATCATGAATAATGCTGCCTTAAGCATTGGTGTGCAAATGTCTATTCATGTCCCCCCTTTCAGTTCTTCCAAGTAAGGATTACTTGATCATACGGTAATTTAATACCTACCCTCCTGAGGAACCACCACACTGCCCTCAAGGGATGCTGCACAATTCTACTTCTCTGTCAGCAGTGACTAGGTTTATCTCTTTCTCGACATCTTTTCCAGCACTTGTAGTTTTCTATTTATTTTTTTAAACAGTTTAGTCCATACACTCCAACCAAAATGACAGTCTATGGCTTCTGGTATAATCACATAGCTATGCAGTCACCACCACAATCTACATGAGAACATTCTCATTTCTTCCCAAAAAAGAAAGGAGAAAAAAATGCCATACTCTTCCGTTATATTCCTGTTTTACTGACATTTAGCTCAGGTAGATTGCCTTTGTTACAATTAATGAAAGTATATTACAATACTACTGTTAACTATAGACCTTAGTTTGCATTGATTGGATTTTTTCCATATACCACCCCATTTTTAACACCTTGTAATAGTGACAGATATTTGTTCTACTTCATGTAAAAACTTTCTTATATTTGTAAAATTAATCACCTTCATTGTCCACATTAGATTTCACCAAGTTATACAGTTCCATTGTCTACTTTAGATTTCACTAAGTTATACAGTTCCAGTTGTTATCCTCTAGTTTTCCTTCTGGTGATTTTACATGCCCCTAGCCCTCCTCTTTCTACCATGCTCACACTCAGCTTTCTTCATTATACTTAAAAAAGTGTGCTGCCATCACACAGTATTGTGCTATCCATTTCTGAACCTTTACAATCAACCTTGTTAAACATTCCGTACTTTTTAAGCATCATCTCTACCCTCTTTCTTTCCCCCAATAACCTGTGTTCTCAAATTTAACACTCATTATCATTAGTTCATATTAATGAGTCTACATAGTGTTTGTCCTTTTAGTTTTGGCTTAGTTCACCCAACATAATGTCCTCAAGTTTCAGCCACATTTTTGCCGGCATCAATGACTTTATTCCATCTTCAGCTACATAATATTCCATTGTATGTAAATACCACAATGTGTTTATCCACTCGTCAGTTGATGGACGTTTGGGCTCTTTCCATCCTTCGGCAATCGTGAATAATGCTGCTGCAAACATTGGTGTGCAAATGTCTTTTTGTTCCCTGCTTTGAGTCCTTTGGAGGAGTATATATGTAGTAATAGGATTGCTGGATCTTATGACAGTTCTATACTTAGCTTCCTGGGGAATTGCCAAACTGCCTTCCAGAGCAGCTGCACAATCTGCATTCTTACCAGCAGTGAATGTTAACTATTTTTCCACATCCTCAAGATGGTATCTCACTTTGTTTTTGATTTGCATTTCACTGATATCTGGTAAAGTTGAGCATCTTTTCATATGTTTTTTTCCTTTGTATGCTTTATGGTGGGGGTCACATTTCATTCTTTTTCCATGTGAGTGTCCCGTTGTTGCAGCACCATTTGTTGAATTTTTGTTTGGGGGTCGGAGGAGTGCAGGACCAGGAATCGAACCCAGGTCACCCTCATGGCAGGCAAGAATTCTACCCCTGAACTACCCTTGCACCCCCTTCATATGTTTTTGATCCATTTGTATTTCCTCTTTGGAAAATTTCTATCCATATCGTTTGTCCGTTTTTTAAATTGGGCTCTTTGTCTTTTTGTTACTGAGTTGTGATCTCTTCATATTTTCTGGATATTAAATCTTTATTGAATATGTGTTTCCAAATATCGTCTCCCATTGTGTGGCCTACCTTTTTGCTTTCTTGACCTAGTCCTTTGATGCACAAAACTATTCAGTTTTGAGGAGCTCCCATTTATCTACTTCTTCTTTCATTGCTTGCACTTTGGGTATAGGTCTGGGAAACCACCTCCTACCATAAGATCTTTAAGATATTTCCCTATGTTTTCTTAAAAGAGTATTATGGTCTTAGCTCTAATGTTTAAGTCTTTGATCCATTTTGAGCTAATTTTTGTATAAATTGTAAGATAGAGGTTGGTCCTCTTTAATTCTTTTGGATATGGCTATCCAGTTCTCTAAGGACCCTTTGTTGAAGAGGCTGTACTGTCCCAGTTGAGTGGACTTGGCCACCTTGTCAAAAATCAATTGTCTGTAGATGAAAGGGTCTATTTCTAAACTCTCAATTCTATTCCTTTGGTCAATATATCTTTATTTATGCCAGTACCATGCTGTTTTGATCACTGTAGCTTTGTAATATGATTTAAAGTCAGGTAATGTGAGACCTCCAACTTCATTTTTCTTTCTCAAGATGTTTTTACCTATTCAGGACACCCTGCTTTCCAAATAAATTTGATGCTTGTTTTTTCTGTTTCTGCAAAATAAGTTGTTGAGATTCTGATTGGTGTTGCATTGAAATTATTAATCATTTTGGGTAGAATTGACAATCTTAACCATATTTAGTCTTCCAATCCATGAACACAGTATGTCCTTCCATATATTTAGGTCTTCCTTGATTTCTTTTAGCAATGTTTTGTAGTTTTCTGTGTATAGGTTCTTTATGTCCTTGGTTAAATTTATTCCTACATATTTGATTCTTTTGGTTGCTATTGTACAAATAAAACTATTTTGAAGAGAAAAAGATCAGTTGGCCAAAGATGTAAGAATTTAGTTTTGAATTCTCAATTTGGTTCCATTGGTTTATATGTCTGTCCTTGTGCAGTTACCACACAGTTTTGATTATTGTAGCTTTGTAATAAGTTTTAGAATTAGGAAATATGAATCCTCCCGTGTTGTTTTCTTTTTCAAGATGGCTTTGGACACCCAGGGTCCTTTGACCTTCCATATAAATTTGATGATTAACTTTTCCATTTCTGAAAAGAAGGCTGTTGGAATTTTGATTGGGATTGCATTGAATCTGTAAATCACTTGATCTATAACTATCTTAACTGTTGTTAAGATATCTTAATACTATCTAGTCTTTCAGTCCTTGGAAACAGATTTACCTTCCCTTTATTTAGGTCTTCTTTGTTTTTTTGTTTTTTTGGTTTTTTTTAGCAATGATTTGTCATTTTCTGTGTATAAATCCTTTAAATCCTTAGTTAGATTTATTCCTAGATATTTGATTTTTTTTTTTTTGCTACTTGGTAAATGGAATTATTTTCTTGATTTTCTCTTCATATTGTTTATTATTACTGTATATTGAACAACTATACAAAATACTGATGTTTGCATGTTGATCTTGAATCCCATACTTTGGTGAATTCATTTATTAGCTCTGGTAGCTTTGTTGTGGATTCTTCAGAATTTTCTGTATATAGAGAAAGTTTTACTTCTTTTTTTCCAATTTGGATGCCTTTAATTTCTTTTTCTTGCCTATTTGCTCTTGGCTAGAACTTCCAGTACAATTTTAAACTGGTGATGGCGGGCATCCTGTCTTTCTCCTGATCTTAGAGGGAAAGCTTTTACCATTGAGAATGACGTTAGCTGTGGGGTTTTCATATATATTCTTTATCATGTTGAAGAAGTTTCCTGCTATTCTAGGTTTCTAAGTGTTTTTATCAAGAAGTGGTATTGGATTTTCTGCATCAATTGGAATGACCATGTGTTTTTTTTCTTTCATTCTATATATGCAGTGTTTACATTGATTGATTTTTTTTATGTTGACCAACCTTGCACAATGGGGATAAGTCCCACTTGACAATGATGTGAATTCTTTTAATATACTGTTGGATTTGGTTTGCTAGTTTTTTATTGAAGATTTTTCTATCAATATTTGTAAGAGATATTGGTCTGTAATTTTCTTTTCTTGTAATCTTTATTGGCTTTGATTTTAAGATGATGCTGTTCTCATAGAATGAGTTAGAAAGTATTCCAACCTCTTCAGTTTTTTGGAAGAGTTTGAACAGGATTGGTGTTCATTCTTTTTGGAATGTTTGATAAAAGTGTCCAGTCACCATCTGATCCTGGGCTTTTCTTTATTGGGAGGTTTTTGATTACTGATTCAATCTCTACTTGTTATTGATCTGTGGAGGGTTTCTGTTTCTTCTTCAGTCAGTGTCAGTAATTTTTGTTATGTCTAGGAATTTGACAGTTTCATTTGGGTTATCTAATGTTTTGGCATACAGTTTTCATAGTATCTTCTTATAGTCCTTTCAGTTTCCATGGAGTCAGTTGTTATGTCCCTTTCATTTCTGATTTTTGTTTTGTGCATCCTCTCTCTTTTTTTCTCTTGTCAGTTCAGCCCACAGTTTGTCAATTTTATTGATCTATTCAAAGAACCAACTTTTGGTTTCATTGATTCTCTATTATCTTTTTATTCTTTACTTCACTTATCTGCGCTTTAATCTTTGTTCTTTTCTTCCCTCTGCTTACTTTGGGTTTAGTTTGCTGTTCTTTTTCTATATCCTCCAGTTTTGAGGTTAGATCTCTGATTTGAAATCTTTATTCTTTTTTTAATGAAAGCATTTAGAGCTATACAGTCCAGCTCAGCAGCCTTTGCTGCATCCTGTGAGTTTTGGTGTGCTGTTTTCATATTAACTTGCTTCAAGATATTTCATAATTTTGCTTGTGATTTCTTCTTTGACCCATTGGTTGTTTAGGAATGTGTTGTTAAACTTCCACATATTTGTGAACTTTCCAATTTCCCCCATTAATGATTTCCAGCTTCATACCATTGTGATCAGAGATGATACATAATAGTTTCATTGTTTTTTAGTTTATTGAGACGTGTTCTGTGACCTAACACGTGGTGTATCCTGGAGAATAACCCATGTACACTGGAGAACAATGGAGAATGTGTATTCTGTTGCTGTTGAGGAAAATGTTCTATGTATGTCTGTTAGGCCTCGTTGGTTTATAGTATCATTCAAGTCTTCTATTTCCTTATTGCTCTTCTATATAGATGTTCTACCCATTATTAAAAGTGGTGTCTTGTAGTCTCCTACTCTTAATGTAGAATCGTCTATTTCTGCCTTCAAATCTGCCAATTTTTATTTCATATATTTTGTAGTCTCTGCCATTAGGTGCGTATGTATTTATTATTGCTTGTCTTCTTGTTGAATTGACCTAGTTATCATTATAAAATGACCATCTTTGTCCCTTATAACTGTTTTTGACTGAAAGTCTATTTTGTCTGATATTAGTATAGCTACCCGAGCTCTCTTTTGCTTACTATTTGCATGTTACACATTTTTTACCCATCCTTTTGATTTCACTCTATTTGTGACTTTGAATTTAAGGTGGATCTTTCAAAAACATCATATAGTTGGGTCATGATTTTTTATCCATTCTGCCAATATCTGCCTTTTGACTGGAGAGTTTAATTCATTTACACTTAAAATAACTATTGCTAATGCAATACTTTCTTCTGCCATTTTGCTGTTTGGTTTTTCTAAGTCATAACTTTTTTGTCCCTCAATTCTTCCCATTAATGCCTACTTTCATAATTATTTGATTTTTTGTAGTGTACCATTTTGAGTTATTTATTTCCTTCTGTACATAGTTTTCAGAATTTTTCTGTGGTTATCATGGGGCTTAAATTCAATATCTTAAATCTATAACAATCATGTTTGATTTGAAATTAAATTAACTTCAATAGCATACACACTCACTGTTCTTATAACTCCCTGTCCCCCCACTTTTTTGTTACACTTGCTACAAATTATATCTTTAAACATTGTATGTTCCAGACCACAGCTTTATCATTATTTTTATGTACTTGTATTTTATAACCTATACGAAGTGAAAAGTAGAGTTACACACACACAAAAAAAACCAATACATTGGTACTGAAATGTATAATTTCCCATTTGGTTTCCCTTAGAAGAGTTCTTTATATTTTCATGTGGCTTTGATCTGTTGTCTATTGTCCTTTCCTTACAACCTCAAGAATTCTTTTTAACATCTCTTCTAGGGCCGGTTAGTGGCGAAGGACTCCCTTAGCTTTTGTTTATATGGGCTTGTTTTTGTTTTTTTTATCTCATATTGAGACTTTATTGGTTGTTCTGAAGATGAGCACACAGACATCATCTACAGTTTGCACACAATTCTTAATGTATGTACTGAAAATCTAAAAAGCCATGTCGTTACTTTTTTCGTAAGTTATTGCAGTGACTTTCCAGCTTAAAATTTGGAAGCTAGTTTTCCCTACAAGGTTATCAAGTAGCAGTAGCTTCAAATGTTGATCAGCTGTTCCATCATAAGTCCCACTGATTCACAATTGAATGTCATACACGCCACATACATTTCCAGTCTTTTGCAGTATATAACAAAGTTATCAGGAAAACTGGATGACCACAACCAAGAATGTGGCAGCATGCACACAGTTCTGACTGGGAGAGCAAAGATTAGGGAGCAGTTTTAGGAAACAATTCTATTAAAAAGTACAGGAACAGAAGTCATTTAAAATGTTCAACATGTACTACATGCATGACTGCGACTCCAAATCATCGTTTAGCACGTGTTGTCGCATAGGGTATGAAAATGGCCACCCCCCGCCTATGGAATGTTAAATTGACATCCAAGACAATCAAAGCCTCCCTTAAGTTAATACCCGCTATTTTCTGGTTGTAGATGAACAACTAGCAAATGCTTTCTGCTCTTAAAAAAAAAGTATTTAAATAAAAAAAAAACAAAAGGGCGGGGGGGCGGAATAAGGTGGGACTTCAGTTTCCTTCCTAAAAGTGTTTCTTCTAGAGCTACTAAAAATCTTGCATTTACAAAATAGTTGATAAAAATATTCCTTTGGATAGTATAAGAAGGATTGTACTGGTTAGACATGGTATGTGACATTCATCAGACTTGGCTTCTTTCTCTCCTGCTTCATCAGAGGCTGGACTTTCTTCATTTTTTAGTTTCTCCATTTTCTGCAGGAGAATCTTCAGCTACTTCAGCTTGTTTTCCCTTTGCTTCCCTTTTCCCTTTAGGCTGCACTTTTTGGTCTGAAAACGTATTCTTTCCTGCTGCCTTTTGTTGGTTCGTTTCCACTATCGCAGGAGCAGGTTTAGCTGATGTTCTCGCCCACCTCTTGGGCTCCCCCTTCCCTGCGCCTTTGGCCCAGCTGACTCCCCTTTTGGGCATCTTGGCTGAGCAGCCATGGCTGGGTGCTGCAATCCTCAGGGCACTAAGAGCCTTCGCGAAGCCGGGACGAGCTGCTGGGACCACGGTGGGCCATTCTGTATGGGCTTGTTTACCTCTCTCCCTCGTTTTTTTATTTTTATTTATTGTTATTATTTTCTGTTGTTATTATTTGTTTTGTTTTCTCTCCCTCATTTTTGAATGACATTCTCACCAGATATAAAATTCTTGGTTGGCAACTGTTTTCTTTTAGCAGGGAATAATATTTTATTATTATTTAATAATAAAAATATTTAGTTTTAAATATTTCATCCCATTACCCTCTTGCCAACATGACTTCTGATGAGAAATCAGCATTTAATCTTATTGGGATTTTTTCTTGTACATAACACTTTGCTTTTCTATTGTAGCTTTCAGCGCTCTCCCCCTTGTCCTTGGCATTGGACGGTTTGACCGCTGCTTGTCTATATGTGGTTCTTTTCAAGTTTGCCCTGTTACCGGGGCATTGGACTTCTTGAATGTGCATATTCTTGTCTTTCATTAAATTTGGGATATTTTCCTGTCCTGTTGTCTTTGAATATTCCTTCTGGCGCTTCTCTCTTTCTTCTCCTTCTGGGAATCCCATAATATGTATGATGGTGTGCTAGATGCAGGTCTTTTAGGCTCTGGTCATTTTTTTTCACTTTCTCCTCCTCAACCTGATTCATTTTAATTGTCTTGTCTTCATTTCACAGAGTCTATCTTTTGCCATTGTCAAGTTGCTGTCAAAACCCTGTAGGGAATTTTTCATTTCATTTATTGTGGGCTTCAACTCCAGTGTATCTGCTTGACTCCTTTTAAACATTTCTGTCTCTTTATTAGATTCTCATATTATTCTTTATCACTTTACGTATGTCCTTTAGTTCTTTTTCATGTCTTCTTTTAGCTCTTTGAGCATACTGAAGATCATTTTTTTAAAAAAAAAAAAAAAGCTTTTATTTGTATGACCAAAATCTGGTTTTCTTTGTTAATGGTTTGTAGCATTTAATGTTATACCTTTGGATGGGCCTCCATTTCCTGTTTCTTTTTGTCTTATAACCTTTGCATAGTGTACATTTTAATAATTTAAAAATGTTAATTCTGTGATTTAGTCCCTGAACTGTCAGTTCCTTAAGTTTATATCCAGTTAGTAATATAACAGAGATTTCCTTGAGTGCCAGGAATAATAAACACAAACCAACCAACACAGAAAACACCTTTCACACTCTTTGCAGCTTGACTCTGTGTTGGTTAGTTCTGTTCTGAATTTAGCCTTCCTATCAGGATCAGCCTGAGGTCAAGATGAAATGTGGATTCCTCTCTGCCTTTTCTGAGCCTGTCTTGTCTGGGCCTATTCTTGCTTGCTCATGGCTTTAGGAATTCACAGGCTTACAGGAATTCAAACACCCTCTCCACTCCCTAGGAAATAGATTTTCCTCCCCTCCTGGGTGCTCTTGCATGTCTTAAAGCAAGTAATCCTTTGCCCAGGCTGCTCTGATTTGTTTCTTATACTGCTTTCGTGGTCTGCAAGCTGTTTCTGCCTGTGGGACAAGCTCTGGAAGGGCAAGCCAGAGATGAGTTTTCAGGTTGCGTCTTTCAGCCTCCCACCAGATAGTTTGGCATCATCATGCAGGTACCACCACAGTGTGCATGATTTAGTTTCCTAGATGCCAAATCTTACGCCATGCAATGGCTTGGCTTAAGCAATGGGAATTTATGGCTCACAGTTTTGAGGTTAGGAGAAGTCCAAACTCGAGGCATCCTCAAAGTAGTGTTTTCTCCCAGAAGACTTGGATGTTCTGGGGCTGGCTGCTGGCCGTCCTTGGCCCTTGGCTTTTCTGTCATGTGGCAGTGCATGTGGTGGCCTCTCCTGGCTTCTACCTTCTCATCTGGGTTTTATTGACATTTAGCTTCTGGCTGCTTCCTGTGGCTTCTCTCTCTGTGACTCTCTATAAGGCCTTCAGTGATAGAATGAAGACCCATCCTGATTAAGGTGAGCCACACCTTACAGGAAGTAACCTGATCAAAAGGTCAGCAGGGTATGAGTCGTGAGTGTCTTTTGTGCAGCTTAGAATTTGATGAGTCCTTTATTTTTAAAATGCAAAATTTTCTACAGCTTAGAGAAGATTTCTTGGCTTATTTCTTTATTGTTTTTCCCTTCCTTTGCCTCTCGCCTTAAGGATCTCCTGTTATTTACATATCAGATCTCCCAAAGCTACCCTTCAGGAATTTTATCTTTTACTCATGGTTTTCATTTCCTCATTTTGCCTTTTCTGGGTGTGTGCTGCTTCTTTCACTTGGTTTTCCGGAGCACATATTCTGTTTTCAAGAGTAATTACTCTCTTTTTCCAGTTCCTTGGTTGATTTTTTTCCCCAGTCTTCATGTTATATCTTCTTTACAATTTCCAGTTTTAGAGATGTCTTGTCACTCTTCCATCAGAACTGCCTCTGTATGTTCCTGAGTGCCTCTTCAGGACGTGGCTTTCCTCTGTACAATGATTTCTGAACTTTCTTTCCTCAAACCTCTGTCAATTTTACTCTATTTTCTCCTGCTGTTTAGATTTTGTGAGAAAAAGTCTGACATAAGCCTGATTCCTTGTAGGATACCAGTTTTCTTTTGCCCGAGTGCCTGGAAAGCTGGAATGCTGAGCTGTGCAAAGGAAAGGGTGATGGGGGTGCTGCTCTCGCGTTGGTTAGGGGAAGTGATATCTAATAGTGGTGGACCCCACTAAGAGAGTTGGGAGTCTTCTATTATTTTTATATCTATGACCCCACAATCTGCCTTTGGGCTTTATCCATTTTGTCATTGCTAGAGAATCCACCTGATTTAGAATCAGTGCCCAATAGCCAGATGTGTGATAGCTAATGAAATGCTTTCTCTATTGTTTTCATGGATATTTCTGTAAGAAGATAGGGTGGAGGCAGGAGAAATGATTCAGTGTAATGAGTAGTCAGGACTCATGATTGAAAACAGGATAAACTCTCTCTGTTGTTTTATCTGAAATCTATGGGGTTGCTCGCAGAACTGAAGCAAAGACTGGAGAAGGAGGCTTGGAGCGTGGGTGGGAACCAGTGGAAGCGGGGTAGCTGGGGCCATTCTGGTGATGGTACTGTGGCCACCTCCGCTGCTGGAACCTCACTGTGCTGTTTCAGCTGGGCTCTCAACTTGACCGCTGCTACCATGAACCTTTGTGATGGTCCTGGTATCACACTCAGCAGGCAGAGCGTGAAGATGCCCCATTTGGTGTTCACAGTGGGGAGGGGGCCCAGCCTCCTTCAAGACCCACAGATTAAAGGATCTTCTCCAAAAGAAAGGGGTTTTAAATACCGGGTGGTCCGAAACTGGCATGTGTCCAACTAGGCCAGCAGCAGTAGATTTATCATTTCTTTCACTAACTAGGAAGCCTTCAGTTTTGTTTGGGAATTGTGGTAGATTCAGTGGTCAGCTTGGCCAGGTGAAGGCACCTAGTTCTGTTGCTGTGGACATGAGCCAATGGTAAGTGAACCTCAACTGTTGCTAATTACAATCTGCAGTCGGCTAGGAGGCGTGCCTGCTGCAATGAATGGCGTTTGACTTAATTGGCTGGTGCTTAAATGAGAGAGCACAATGTAGCACAGCCCAGGCAGCTCAGCATACCTCATCTCAGCACTCGCAGCTCAGGCCAGACCTTTGGAGATGCAGAAAGAAGTCACCCTGGGGAAAGTTGTTGGAACCCAGAGGCCTGGAGAGAAGGCCAGCAGAGACCATCCAGTGCCTTCCCACATAAGAAAGAACCTCAGTGGAAAGTTAGCTGCCTTTCCTCT